>CAUYON010160350.1:0-49928 GCA_963573935.1 Arctocebus calabarensis
TAGTTGCTCTAGAGATCACCTTTTTCCTTATGTATTGTGAATGGCAAGTGTGCATCCTAAGTTCAAAGTATTTGTGACTCTTTTATGGGACTATTTGTAAATGTTTTACATACTATTGTCTTGAATAAATATTTAATATTAAAAAAAAAAAAAAAAAATTCCACACCTAGAAAAAGGGCACTCACCCGCAGCAGCTTCAGTCCCATCCCATCCCCAAAGGCCTTCTAAACTCTCGTCTCAGCTGGATACTCGGAACTCTCCCGCTTGCTTCCAGATTTCTCTTTCTCTCCCCTGCCATTTTCTCCAGACTCCTGTTATCTGCAATAGGAGATGCTGTGTGCTGATAGATATTGGCAGAACCTGGTTAAAATTCATTTCACATAGCTTGCTCTTACTTCAAAGGAACAAAGGAGTTTGGGGTCTCTTTCTTTTCTTTCCTTTTTTTCAATCCTAAGAACAGAAAAAACCAAGTTACCTTTGTGGCGTTAAGCACAAAACTGGGTCTTTGTTTGAAAAGCAACGTCTGATGTCTCCTCTCTTTCAACTCAAACAACTGGGCACTTCTGTACGAGGCATCCCCGTACCTCTGCTTTGGGATTTTGTTGTGTCAGGCGCTGCTGACAGCTGACAGACTGCTGTGTGAAGGGGGATGCTTACACTCCCAAAATTCCTGAGCCTGCAAGGGGAAGAAAAGTCCTCTGCCACAGACAGGGAGAACATATTTGTGGAGATTCTCTGTTCCTTTCATGCTGCAGGAATCTGGCCGCATACATAACATGCCTCTCTCCATCCCTAACCAGAAGATTGTCTGGGGCTCGCCCTGGGCCCCCTCCCCACCCTCTATTCAGCAGCGGCCCCATGTGCCTTCAAATCACCAACCACTTGCACCACCAATGTCCCAATACATCTCCAGCCAATTCTGCATCACAGGCATTGAGCCCATAAATAATAGTTGAAAGTGTGATACTTCAGCAAAACATAAAAACCGAGCAAATGTAACAGCCAAATCGTTGAACACAATCAAGGTATTTTGTACTGATTGATTGACACAGATGGGATTTAAATTAAACAACCAAAAGGAAAAGGATAAAATTAATTGTTGCTTAGTGTAGGGACTCGGCACAGCGTTTTGCTGCCTGCCTTTGGTCGACGCAGTCCATTACTCTGGGTCAGCAGTTACAACAGCTCTAACGTCTAGCACGTAAACCATCATCTAGAAGCATTTGACTTGCTTATCGCCATCTGTCACTTGAGATCTTATTGAAACTCCGCTGCTGTCAACCTCATAAGATACTTAATTTTTATATTACTACTTAGGTTCTGGAGAGACCGTGGGGGGACCATTCCTGCAGTATTTTTGATTGAGTCACTTTTTTTTTCCTTCCTGCAGGAGGAAGATGTATTGGCATATTGAACATCCGCAGTAGAGCTTGGACAGGATGTACTTGGGGACGCCACCATTCAGCGTTGGTCACTTTCTTTGCATGTAATTCTCTGCACTGTCACCTGAAGCCAAATCAACAAACAAAATAAATAACGGGATGCACTTAATGTGCTTACAGAATTATAGGGTTTTGAGAGATGGCATGGTATCCTGCTAGAAGCCATAAAAAATACCCCAGCTGTTTCAGAGTGTGCAGAAAATATATTGGTTTTACATTTTATAATTTCAAACTCCCTTGTCAACAGGCAACTTATGTTACTTTATATTCCCCTCATCGCAACCCACCATAATTCCTCCTGGCAGAGCAAAATAAAATATATTCCTCGGTGCTGACACTACTTATTGTTTTTTGTCTCCTATAAATGATTTGTGGCCCTGCTTTGAATTTTGGCAAGAAAGTACATTTCCAGAAGCTTTTATAAGAAACAGCACATTCTACGGCTCAGGAGATTCCGTCTCTTAGGAAACAGGAGAAGGCCACTGGCTCTTTCTCACAGCCATTTATGTTTTCTCCCATTTCTTTCTGCCAGTGTCCTTCAGGCCACTCTTTTAAGAGAAATTCATCAAGCAGCTATTGAATTTATTAATCCCTTGCTTTACTGTCCATCAGCCCGCATCTTTCCCAGGTAATCATTACAAGCCCTCTACAGCCTCCTCTTCCGGGCTAGGTCAGACTATCGCGTCCGTTTCTATTTTATTGCTGATTCCAAGACTATCGAGTGATAATTGTCAAGGGCAAAGGGGGAGCTGACATCATTGTCCGGGAACCTGAAAAAGATTAGGAGCTCTGCCCAAGGTTTTATTCTTTGTCAGTTCCAAACACCTTGCCCAAACATTATCTATTCAAGCCATCAAAGAGGCACTAGATTATTTATTTTTTAAGAAGATTTGTACATCTTACACTGAGATAATTGTATCTGCATAGAACTTTTCTTCAGAATCCTCAAGTTATAACCTGTTTTGACAAGAATTACGAATCAAGGTGCCTACTGGGGACTGGTAGAGGATTTGTTTCTGGGGGCTGCCCTGATAGTCTCCAGGGATAAAAATGCAGGATCTCATTTAGAAGAGAACAGACAAGCTGCTTTCCCACAATGGCTCAAAGTCAAGGCAGCTCAGACGAGATCTACCTCATGGCTATTTATGAATCTCATGCTTCTTTCAAGAAACAAAAGCAAAAGAAGCAAAGAGGTAATAATGAAAATAACCACGCATAATAGCAGTACAATTATAAGCTGCAATTAAAGTTTCCATTTGAAAAATGTTATTAAGTTTCCTGAAAACACTTTTGGGCTTGGCATTACATTTATGACAATTTAAGTAATCAAGAATTACAAATAGTAACATGCACTGTTTTAAATTCTTTCCGAATTCAGTTAATCCTCATATCAACCCTACCATCTGGGTGTTATTATTCGCCCATTTTATAGCTAAAGACTCAAGGCCAGAGAGGTTAAATAACTTGCTGGAAGTTCTACAGCTACAAGTACTGGAGCTGAAATGTAAATCCATGTGCTGGATCCAGAGGTGACATTTTAACCATTACACATGTGCTTCCCGAATTACGATTGGGGTGTTTCCTCGGCACTTTGCACATCACTTGTCACATTTTACTTATTTCATGAAATTTCCCAATAAACATCTCCCCATTTTTTTTCAAGCCTGCGTTTTTGATATTAAACACATAAATTAAGTTTTAAACAAAGGATTCAATCTCTTCCTTGAGGTTAAATGGTGCTTATATGTAGAAATATAAGCAAATCTCGCCATTTCCTCTTAACGTGGATCAAGTCGCCAGGATTTACCCACAGAGGCAGCAAGATATCAAGGTAAGCAACAGAGAAAACACAGAATCTGGCAACAGCTCCCATTCCCTGCAAACTTACTAACTGTTCCATAAACATGCTCTTTCTCTATCTCCCCTGCAAATGTTTGAGCTATGCATATTTTCCCTACTCTCAAAATAAGAAAAATAAAATTTATGGTTACACAGCTAAACTTTGTTACCCAGTTAAGTATGGGAATCAGGTTTCAACCCAGGCCCCTTCTACTGGCAGAGCCCAGCCAGAGTTCTTACTCCTCTTTCTGTTCTGAATTGACAGCAGTTAGGAAGGCACATCAGACTCTCCCATCCAGGAACCCAAATTGACCTCTCAGAAACGTTGCAAACATCAGAATTTGGTTTAAAATTTATTGGAGAAGCATCTTGCTCTGTATGTTAGACTTAAATCTCTGGGGCACGGAATTATTTGGTCTGCTTCTCAAGAGAACATGTTCGATTTTATTTCATTAATCTGCAGTAAGTAACTCATATTTTCACAAAACCTCATTTCCATTCATTCAGCTGCATTGACCCTCATTCCCTGTGGCTGGCTTCTTCATTGTTCAGGAGAGATTTCATCAACTCATTGAAAGGAACCCAGCTCTGTCCTCAGCAGAGCTAAATACATACAACAATTTCACCACCAATGCCAGACACATTATCAGTGTCCTGATCTTTGGCCTTTGATACTTCCAAGAGATGTCCCAGGGGAAATCTTTAGCTGGAATGTTAATCTGTTGCTTCTCTGACCTTCTACACATGTACCACATTATTATTACAAATCACATGCTCCTCTTTTCATGCTGTCATTTTGACAATAGAACCATCGGGTGATTCATCTTTCGACTGGATGGCTGGAATAAAGTGCATCCCAGTAAGTGAAATCAGATTGGCTAGTGGTATTGTTTAAAATGCAATAACATTTCTCCCCAGAAATCCACCCAGATTTCAAAAGATATGTCATGCTTGTGGGATGCTCTGCCACAATTAGCTACTGGTGATTCATCAAAGGGTCCCAATGTGGAGATTTCTTTTTAACTTTTTTTCTCAACATGCTTTGGAAACATAAATTAGTCCCTGAATTGAATCTGTGTGGATTTATCACTCAAGTTCCCTGTCTTTACCCTCTTTCTTCTTTCATCTGGCAGATGTTTATTTCATCTTCAGATTTACTGAAAGTGTTGCGAAGGTCTGAGAGCATTTAGCAATACTAAAAAAGCTATTTCTTTTAAGACTCTGCTCAAATGTCAAAATGTCACCTCCCGAGAGAGGCCTTCTTTTGACCACCCCACATAAAATAAACCCACTCCTATTAGTATCTCTCCTCTTTATCCGGCTTTATTTTTCTTTATAACACCTCTCGTCGCCTGTCACATGATATATTTATTCATTGGTTGATAGTCTGTTTCCCACCACCAGAATGGGAGTTCCATGACGACAGGAGCTTGACCTGTTTGCTCACTGCTATCTTTACAGGTGTTAGGACAGTGGCTGACTCAGAACATCAGTTAGTTTTATATCCTTTTAGAAGATGGTCAATCCGATGTTGCCACGAGAGGAAATGTAGGAGAGGCTTAGGAAAGCAGAGTTTATAATACTCACAGATCCTAGAGACAGGAGCCACCACGAGCCAGCAGGGCCACTTGGGAAGGAAGATGTCAGGAAGTAGAAGATGGGGTGATGGGAAGGCTTCTGAGGAAAAGCAAGGCCAGCAGGGTGAACACTTTAGGATTGGCTGGTTTCGATAAGTGTGGTAAGCTTTGGGCTATAGGGGTAGTCCCTAGTTGCCTGGCCCTGGTCTTGGGATGATGAAGGCACAGGAATATGTTTCCTAAGGTGTAGGTGCCAGACAGAGGAGGTGTGGTTCTGGACTGTGTTCAGGGTCAGTGGTCCCAATTCCCCGAACCTAGTTGACCTGGTTCAACTACTTGTCTGAATTAGAAAGATCAACTGAGGCACAAGAGTAACTGAAAGTAAAAATGGAAACAGAAAATAAAACTGGAACAGCACAGGCAGGGAGAGCAAAAGTAACCTGCACAAGTTTCAGCATAACAAAAAGAAATCTTATTAAAGAGAAAGTTTAGAGCACTTCCGGAGTTGGAAGTGGGTCCCTCTCATGATAGGAGAAGAGGTGAGGAGATGGCACACAAGAGCAGGGTAGGGTGTAAATACCTTTTCCTTTCAGTTTGAAATTGGGTATAAGTCTTTCATTGGCCTCTCTGTATCTCCAGGAAGTAATGCCCTTTTCTATTGGCCATTCTATTGTCTCTTTCTATTGGTCATTGGTTACCTAGGTTACTTCATGCTCACAACCTTAGGGGCCCTCTAGACTATCTGGTTCACTAGGCCAGGTTTTCCTCTGACTTCCCCTCCCCTTAAAATCCCTTTCTTAGTGGCCCTTCTCAGATTGGTTTAGTTTTCATATTAAAAACATGTGCTCTGGTGAGCTATTTGTTATCTCAACAAATTGTCTAACCCTGGGAGAGGCCATCTCTCCCAGTCAGAAAGCTTTTTTTTTTTTGCAGGTGTCAAATCATACTACACAGAAAATTAAAAAATATCTATAGTAAGGATCAAAAGGATTCATATTTGTTCAATGCTGGGGAATCTTCCACAGTGAAGCAAGTAGATAGGACCATGTTACTACTGATGCATATGAGTAATAATTTCGCGGGTGACCAGCAGGCATTCTGTTACAATTGCACAATGAAAGCAGAGGAAAGAATATTACATGCAAGTTACTACTTCTTTCTAGCCCTGTCTTACCAAGTAAAGCATTTGAAAAATATGCCATTGGGAAACTCTAATCCGTTTTATTTTTTGGATTCTTTTGCAATGTTTCATGCTTTATCATCATTTTTATACATATAGCGAGTAACCGAGGTTTGTTTAAAAATATTTTATCTTAGATGCCAGGAAGTTCTGAAGCTGTTATGAATAGAGCTTTCATTTATACACGTGAGCCAAAGGCAGGCATACCTCCTTTAATTCCACTTTTCTTTGTTGCTCTTTGCAGATACTGTGGGGGTTTTATTTTTTTGTTTGTTTTTTTGGTTTTTTTAATAAATTGTAAGTTGAGCAAGTCCATTGGTAACATTTTCCCTGTAGCATGTGCTCACTTTCTGTCTCCATGTCACATTTTCCTAATTCTCACAATACTTTAAACTTCTAATTACCATTAGATCTGTTATGATAACCCGTGATCAGTGATCTTTGATGTTACTATTGGAATTGTTTGGGTGCCCTGAACCACATCCCTATAGGACAGTGAACTTAATACACATTGTATGTGCTCTCACTGCATCACCCACTGGCTGTTCTCCCATCTCTCTCCCTCTCCTTGGACTTCTCTATTCCCTGAGGCAGAACAATGTTGAAATTAGGTCAATAAATAATACTGCAATAGCTTCTGAATGTTCCAGGAAAAGGAAGAGTCACACACCTCTCACTTTAAATCAATAGTTAGAAATGATTAAGCTTAGTGAGAAAGGCATGTTGAAAACTAAGATAGGCCAAAAGCTAGGCCTCTTGTACCAAGAGTCATCTAAATTATAAATGTAAAGAAGAAAGTGATCACTTTCCTTCAAGAATGATATTAAAGCAAAGTGGCCTGGATAGAGGATCCAACAACATTCTCTTATGCCAAACTCTAACCCAGAGCGAAGTCCTGCATCTCTTCAATTTTTTCAAGGCTGAGAAAGATCAGAAAACTACACAAGAAAAGTTGGAAATTCACAGAGGTTGGTTCCTGAGGTTTAAAGAAAGAAGTCATCTCCCTAACAAAAAAGTGCAAGATGAAACAGCAAGTGCTGAAATGGAAACTGCACCAAGTTATCCAGATCCAGCTAAGATCACTGATGAAGGAAGCACCAATAAACAAAATATTTTCCATGGGAATGAAATAGCCTTCTATTATAAGATGCTATCTAGGGCTTTTAGTCAATGCCTTAATTCCAAGCTTCAAAGGACAGGCTGACCTTCTTGCTATAGCTAATGTAGTTGGTAATTTTACATTAAAGATGATGTTCATTTATCATTCCCAAAATTCAAGGGCCCTTAAGAATTAAAGCCAAATCAATTCCATTTATGATCTATAAATAGAACAACAAAACCTGGGTAACAGCACATTCATTGACAGCATGGTTACTGAATATTGTAACCCACTAGGTTACTGAATATTGTAACCCACTATTGAGAATTACTGTTTGGAATAAAGGAAGATTTTTTTCAAAATATCACTGCTCACTGACAATGTACCTAGTTACCCAAGAACTCTGATGAAGAAGTACAAGGAGATGAATGTTACATTTATACCTGCCAATGAAACTATTCTATAGTGAAACTATTCTATAGCCCAGGGATCAAGGAGCAATTTCAACTTCCAAATGTTATTATTTGAGAAATATCTTTTAGACTATAGCTGCCATGGATGGTAATTTCTCTTATGAATTCAGGCAAAATAAATTGAAACACTTCTGAAAAGGATTCACAATTCTTTATGCCATTAAAAACATTCATGATTCATGGGAGGAAGTCAAAATATGAACATCAACAAAAGGTTAAAAAAAGTTGATTCCAATTCTCATGGGTGACACTGAGGAGGTTCAAGACTTTAGTGGAGGAAGTAACTGCAGATATCATAGAAATAGAAAGAGAACTAGAATTAGAAGTGAAGCCTAAAAAAATCAAAATATATAAATAAAAAGAAGTGAAGACTGAAGAGTTGATTGAATTGCTTCAATCTCATGATAAAACTTGAATGGATGAGACATTGTTTCTTATGGATCATCAAAGACAGTGGTTTCTTGACATGGAATCTACTCTTGGTGAAGATTCTATAAACATTGGAAAAATGAAAACAAAAGATTTAGACAATTATATAAACTTAGTTCATAAAGCAACAGCATTGTTTGAAAGGGTTGATTCCAATTCCAAAAGAAGTTCTACTGTGGATAAAATGTTATCAAATTGCAGCATATGCTACATAAAAATATTTCATAAAAGATTAGATTGATGCAACAAACCTTATTATTGCCTTATTTTAAGAACTTGCCACAGCCATCCCAAACTTTAGCAAAACTATTACCTTCATCAGTCTTTGGCCATGAACATTGAGGTAAGACACCCCTTCAACAAAAAAGACTCGGATTCCCTGAAGGCTCAGATGACTGTTAGCATATTTTTTGCAATAAATTATTTTTAAACTAGCATATAAACATTTTAAAATATATAATGCCATAACACACTTAGTATATCATAGTATTGTATAGATATAATTTTTATATGCACTTAGAAACCAAACATTTGTGTGACTCTCTTTATTGCAATATTCACTTGATTATGATGGTTAGAACTGAATCCACAATATCTTTCAGGGTGACTATAATTGTAATAACTGAAGTGCCTTCTAAGATTGGAAGATGACATGTGTATGTGGTGGTGGGGGGGCACCCTGAAGACCCTCTCTTATTATTAAGAAAGCTTCAAAATGACATATAGCATTTCTGCCCATTTGCAAACAGCCCAAAAAAAGCCCAAACTATAAGGCATATTTAACTAGGTTCATAGAAGATTATGTATTTTTGCAGGGTACATTAGTGGCCTGAAAGAGTTCATTCTGCTTCCCAAATTAACAAACTCATAACAAGTAACAGTTTCTGCATAACTGGCAGGAAATGCTTCAGGATTTAGTTAGGTGTAAAGGCTATAAATGATTCATCTTCTTTGGATCCTCCATAGGGTATAGTTATTTTCTTCCCCTGCTAAGAAAATGATCAGTCTCCCTTAGGGGATTTGATGATGACTACATTGACAACAACAACAACAATTAAGGAGAGTTACCATGGAAATCCACATCACAATCCTAAATGAGGATGGAATAGGCTAGTTGAGTTGTGAAAAGGTGCAAGTTATGATCACCTATTTAAAATTATTTTTCATCACTTTTGCTTAATAAATCTACTTTTTACCTCTCATCTTCAGAATACCTCTACACTCTTCTCAAAAATGTTATTAAATTTCTAGTCAACCTGAATGTTGAACTCCTAATCTCATTGACTACAAGCAGGTATAACCAGAGAATGGAGAACAAAAAATGTCAGGAGAGGTAGGAAGGCGAAGGGAGGTATGAACTGTAATTAAACCATAGTCTTCTAAAACATAGGATCAAATGTCTGGGGGAGAAAAGATGATCCCAAAATGCTATTCTTCAAACATGGAAGCAGTCTCAAACAGCAGTTTTTGGGTTGACGAATAGGGTGTGCTGTAGGGTAGAGAAAAGGAAGTAAATCATGTCACTGAGTTCAAATTACAAGTCTCAAGGAAGGAGAGAGGCCGAAGAATGGCAAGAATCCCTGCCCTTCCTACACTCCTAGAAAAGAGTTCACCCAGATTTTGACTTTCTCACAGTGGACTGTATGGCTAACAGTGTCTTCTTTGAATGGCAAATTAAACAATGTGGTTGCTGCTTTCAAAAGATGTCAGTGGGAGCAAAAAATGAACATACAAAGGACCAGAGCCCTCAGCCTCAGGGACATTTCTTTTTGAGCAGGATCTTGTATCCTTTCGAATCTAGCTCCAATATGTACTTTGCATGGTTATTGCTTTTAGTCTTTTTTGTTAGCTTCCTCTAAAGAAATTTGTAAAAATGTAATGACAAATCCCAGAACTGTGGAAACCTGCACGGAACTCTTCTAATTTCTATTTCATCTCAATGGAGACTGCATTGCACAGGTCAACTTTTCATTCAAAGGAGATAGAAATGAAAGAAAGTTTGTTTGCATAAGTTCTTAGTTAGGAGTGAACTGAAATTCATCAGCTTTAATTTACTGTTTTATATTCAGCAAAAAAAAGAAAGAAAGAAAGAAAAATAGAACAGCTTTTAAAATTTGGAGCCCTTGTATGAGGGCCTGAGGAGGTTGAAAAGATACAAGCAAGATCAAAATATAATGAAAAAGTTAAACTCTCAAAATTATTAATTCACTCAGTATACATTAATTGAGTACTCTGTGGTGTGAGGGATGGTTCTAGGCCCTAACCACAGCCATGCAGACCAGACCCCTGGAGATTACCTGAGCAACTGTTTACCCTTTAAAAGCTGCCAAGTTGTCCACTGAAGCCATACCTGATCCTTCATCTGGGCTCTGAATCTCATTCCTTGTCCCTTTCCCCAATTTGCAGGGACTACTGTAAATTAGTTTCCTATTGTTATTGTCATAAATTATCACAAACTTAGTGATTTACAACAACGCACATTTTTTGTTACAGTTCTGGAGGTCAAAATTCTAAAACATTTTATGGGGCTAAGACCAGAGTGTCAACAGAGCCATATTGCTCCTAAAAGCATTATAGATGCTCTCTCTCTCTCTTTTTTTTAACAGATGAAAATGTTTCATTTCTTCTCTGATGGAGTACTGAGGCTGGTTTGCACAGACTCTACCTTTTAATTTCAAAATATTAATTAAGGGTACAGTGTTTTTCTTTCATAGGTATTTTTTATTAAAATAATGCTTAAGTTGGAGCTTTTGGTGTGCCCAGTACCCAAACAGTGTTCATTATACCCAATAGGTAAGGTTTTATCCCACATCCACCCTCCTACCCAACCTCCTTCTTGGTTTCTCATGTGCGTTATATCACTTCATACCCATCTATTAGCTCTCATTTATTAGTGAAAACATATGGTATTTGATTTTCCATTCCTGAGATACTTCACTTAATGGCTTCCAATTCCATCTATCCACATTGCTGCAAATGACATTATTTTATTCCTTTTTATGAGTAAGTTGTACTCCATGGTAAATATATATACTGGGTTTGTTGATCTTCCTGTATCTGTCTATCTACTTCTCTAGCAAGACGAGGAAAGTTTTCCTCAATTATTCCCTCAACTAGGTTTTCCAAGTCTTGTACTTTTTCTTCTTCACCCTCAGGGATGCCTATGATCCTTATATTTTGCTTTTTTACATAATATCATATTTCTTGTACACTTTGTTCATTCTCCCTTATTCTTTATTTTTGACTGACTGGGTTATTATGAAAGACTTGTCTTCAAGCTTTGAAATTTTCTCTTCTGTTTAGTTCTTAAAACTTTTCACTGTGTTTTGTATTTTCTTAAATGAATTTTTCATTTCCAGAAGTTCTGTTTGGTGTTTTATAAATATGCATATCTCCTCAGCAAATTTTTCATTCCTTTCCTGAATTGTTTTTCTGGTTTCCTTGAGATGGTTTTCCATTTTCTCTTGTATATCATTTAGCTTCCTCACAATTCATAGTGGAATTCTTTATCTGTCATTTCAGTATTTCCATCTTGATTGGGATCCATTGCCAGAGAGTTGGTGTGCGTCTCTGGAATTATTGTTTCATTCTAGTATTTTATACTTTTGGAGTTCTTATGCTGGATTCTTCTCATCTGAAACAGCTGTCACTTCTTGTTTTTGTATTTTCTATTGTTTAGATGGGATTTTTTTTCTCTTCTGTAACGTAAGTGTTTATCTGTAGCATATGTTGGGTGAAGACCTATGGCTTCACTTGTAGGTACTTTTATGGGTATCTAGGTTCTGGCTGGATACCTTCGTTATAGACATATTTAGTGGGGTGGTTTACTCAGTTGTTAGATTTTTTGTAGGCTGTACAAGTGGTATACTGTGTTTGTAAGCAGATTCTTTGTCATTTTTTTTAATACTTTTTTTTTTTTTGACCCTGGGTAGACTGCCATGGCATCATAGTTCATAGCAACCTCAAACTCTTGGGCTCAAGCTATCCTCTTGCCTCAACCCCTGAATAGCTGGTATTATAGGCACTTGCCATGACAGTTGGCTAGTTTTTCTATTTTTAGCAGAGACGGAGTCTCTCTCTTGCTTAGGCTGGTCTCCAACTCGTGAGTTCAAGGAATCTACCTGCTTGGGCCTTCTTAAGGATTACAGGCATGAACTACTGCACCCAATCTACTTTGTCATTTTTTGACAAGGGAAGTTGAAGTCTATTCAAACCTTTCTCTTTTCCCAACCCTGTGGTTTTTAGAATAGTGTGACTTATATTGTGATGCCCAGCTTAATATCTGACATAGTAGGTAGTGCATGTTGGTAAGAGTCAGCCATGCCTCTTTCCTTAGGACTCAAGGTTTTTTTTGTGGTTGATCTCTGCTGAAAGCTTGTTCATTTTCTGTCTTCTCTTTAACTTTTTCCCATCAAATTTCTAGTATGTTCTGACACTTTTGCCTCATAATTACACCCGAGCTATGTTTTGCTCATCTAAATTTCTTTTTCCTGAGAGGAACTAGTGACTAATGTCTCTAGTCAGCCATTTTGCCCACTTTCTTAGATCCCATTCTTTACCTTTTACAACTTTTAGAGACTGTTCTCATTCACATTCTTTGCCTCATGGCTGGATCATTCAATGCCAGCTCCTGTCATTGAATCTCCTTCTGACTGTCCTGTCTCCCGACTATGAGTACTATTGTGTTTACATTGGGTCCCACTGAATAACCCAAGATAATTTCTCCATTTTAAGATCTTTAACTTAAACACATCTGCAAAATCCCTTTGATAATGTGTAAGGTAGCACACTCATAGGTTGCAGAGATTAGAATTTCAATCCCCTTGGGGGTTGTTATTCTGTATGCTGCAGGAACCAAATACCATGATTTGTTTTTTCTTTTTTTTTCTGAATCTTCTGTCTCTTGCTTTTACTGCAAGATGCTCTTGGAACACTTCAAAATAGCCCTCACTCTCCCAGCAACCATAGAAAACTGCTGTTTACAGAGTTACCTAGGCTCTCATCATTGAGATATTAACCCGATGTATTTTTAGGAGTTATCTTTCTTCACAGTTGATAAGTATGATGTATTAATGATCATTCCCACCTCCTTATTAATAATAATAAAGTAGCTCTCATTATTTAGTGCTTTCCATGCTCCGGGCACTGAGCTAAACACTTTATAAACATTATTTCATTTGTTCCTTTCAACAGCCCCATGAATTAAGCATTATTTCCCACTCTTTATAAATGATGAAATGGTAGCTTAGAGAAAAAACTTCAAGTAACATATAGCATTTTTGAAACTTCTGTGTCTAAACCCTACTTTTCTTCCAGGTGACAAACCTGGACAACTGACTGGTCCTGGATGTTTTCATGCACCTTCCCCTTACCCAGTGAAACACCACCACTCAAGTATCACCAGTCAGAAATGTAGGTTCCAGTACAGTAACATGCTACACAAGTTACAGCCTGGGAGTAATAGGCTTTACCTCTGGCCTAAGTGTGTAGTGGACTGTACCATGTAGGTCTGTGAAAGTACACTCTATTACGTTCATACAATTACCAACCTATATATTTCTCATCATTAATGAAGTGTGAATGTACTAAACTGGCTTCCTAACTGAGTCCCTGACTTGATTGCTCCCCATTCACTCATTCAGTCTACTCCCATTTTTGTGAGTTTATTCTGTATTGTGTTTCTAGAAAACACAATATTTTCTCTGGAAAATACAATTCTTATCCTGTCATTTCTATAATTAAAATTTTATAATGGTGTCCACCGGCCTTTTCATGTGCCTTCCCCAAGCTATCTTATTCCTTATCCAGTAAAATGCCACCACCCAAGTGTCACCAGTCAGAAATCTGGCTTCTATTCTTCTCACAGTTACAAACATCCACACACCATTAATTCAACCTCCTAAGTGACCCATAATTTTTTTCCCTGGCTTGATGACTCTCTGCACCTCTGTTCAGCAGCTCCCCTGTGCTTCACACACCCTCCCAACTCTTTTATTCTGTTCTTCTTCTCTCAATAAACAAAGGACTAAATCAATAAAATTAGAAATAAATAGATGAACACTTCGGTAATTTTTTTCTACTCAAAAAGAACTAAAATTATTTTTAGATGAATTACTTCATTTAATTGGAAAATTTTAAATAATGAAAATATTGAGATAAGGCTGACAAGACAGGCAAGTACGTAAATTGTTTAAAGGAGAATAACTTGGTGTTTTGTCTTTCTAGAAATAATTTTGTTATATTGTGAATCCTATTGGGATTTGCTCCACTAAAAATAAAACCCACAAATTTCTTTGATAAAAGTCCTTTTGTACCTTGAGTTACACCTGAGATAGGTGAGAGACAATGGAATCCGGAGCCCATATTGTTTTCTTGAGAGAATCTATGAGACACATTTTTAATCTTTTTGTGTGCCTAAATATTACTCTGATTTGTTTTTTGAGGTTTTAAAAGATTCCACTAACTTAACTTTTTGTCCATGCCAGCCTTTATCTCCAGAACATGTTTTTTGGTTTTTTTTTTCTGACACTGCTCAGATATCATTTCTTAATTTTATAATGTTTTGCTGTTAGGAGGAGCTGAGAATTTTAAAAACATTTAAGCTACATCTCCTTATTGTTTCATAGTCCTCTCAATTTCTCTCTCTCTCTCTCTCTCTCTCGTTTTACTATACGCAGTGAGGAGAAACCATGCAGCACCCATACTTTCCTCGGGAACAGTTTTAGCTAGGTTACTAAGTTTACCAGGCCAATGTTCTTTAGGTGAGTACACAACAGTATCATTAATCTTTTTGTCATTCAATAACAAGGATCTTTCCCCTTCCTCTAGTTTCTAATTACCATGTTTTTCACTTCATATTGACCCTCACTAGCAACATTGCCAAAGTCTAGGTTTCTACTAACAGTCTGTTCCAGGCAATTTAGATTTCTTTATCATGATCTTTAACATTCTTCCAGTATCCACTCATGCCCAATTTCAATGCTATTCTCACATTTTCATTTGTTTGTTATGGAAGAACCCCACTCCCAGTACCAAAATGTGTATTAATTGTCTATGGATACATTACAAACTATCCCCAAGGCTCAGTGGCATAAAACAACACACATTGTAGGGTGCACTAACCTGGATCCATCAACTTAGGGTCTGTCACTCCTCATGGCTCAACTGGGAAGGATTCACTTCCCAGATCTTTCATGTAGTATGGATTCAGTCCTGCCTGGGCTGTTGAAAAAGGGCCTAAGTGCCTCAAAAGTTTTTGGCCAGGGCAGTGCCCGTGACTCAAGGGAGTAAGGTGCTGGTCCCATATACTGGAGGTGGTGGGTTCAAACCCAGCCCCAGACAAAAACCAAAAAAAAAAAAAATGGTTTTGCCAGATGTCCCCCTTTGTTCCCTATCAAGTGGGTCTTCCCATTGAACATCTTGTAGCATGGTAGCTTGTTTCAGCAGGATGACAAAGGACTAGAAAATGGATCACCGAGAGATAGTTTTAACAAGACAAAAGTCAGTATCTCTTCATAACCTTTGTAACCTAATCATGCAAATGGATTCATCACATTTAATGTAGTATACTCATTACAAGCAAGTCACAAAATCACACTCAAGAGGGATACTCTACATGAGCACCATGAGTCACCAGGAGCTGTGCCTAGAGCTGCTTACCTCAGTGCTCCAGCTAGTGATCAACAAGAGCAGCCTTCTAAGATTTAATCCATTTGGGATAATATCTATTTTAAACAATGATTCCAGCTTAGGCATATTACTAACTTGAATTAAAGGAAATTGTTCTTAAGGCTACTCCTCCAATGGAGCAAAACTAAAAACAGAGGTGGTTCTGCCTGACATCTAATCAAATAGGCATAGTTTGTTAAATACAGAAAAGTTAATAAGCTAAGTATTTAGGTAAATAGAGATTTTTATCTATCTGCCTTTGCAAAAATCAAAGCTAAATGGAAAATGAAAGCAACTTAGTATAAGTGTTTACACACTATTCACTTACCCAACAAGAAGAACATCGGGAATAAAAAGGATAGAGAAATCCTAGCCTATATTAAAGCCTCAGAAAGGAATAGATACAGAAAATTTGCACATGTGAAAAATGTTAGCCAGATGGCATCCAGAAGTTCCTGAAATAAATTGTGTATGTAGTAACGAATACATAGACAAGTTTCTCACAGCTATATGAAAGTATAAACACACACACACACACGAGCTCCCAAAGATTAAAAATTCAGTAGTATTAAAATCTTCTATTTGTGCAAGTGAGAGATTTTAAAAAATGAATGTGTTTTAGCTTCAGGTTTCTCATCTTTAAGGACATAGTGATACCTACATTAGGAGGTCATCATGAGGATAAAATGAATACATAATGTGTAAATGTACACAGCTGTCAGCCCAGTGTCCAGCACATGGCAATTCCCCAGAAAACTGTGGTTAGTCTTCCAAGGACTCAGTAAAACCAAATTACTTTATGTTGAATTTTCATGATATTTCTGGGTGACTTATAAATAACATTGAGAGAATTCATACCTGATGAAGAATTGGCCACATTAAAAAAAAAAATCTAGAGTAAAAGTGAATCGTGGGGAATTGGGAAAAAATAATCAAAGGTATAGTTTCCTAAAGTTAAAGGCATTGATTACATAATAAGAACACCTCTAGTAAATGGGCCTTTGAAGCTCAGGGCCACATCTAAATACCTTCCTTGTCCACACTACCTCCTATAAGAAAGATGCTAAAAACATATCAAACAGATCACCTGTTACTCGGGATTGACTGGAGACAGAAGGTCACTTTGGAAAGACTAATGGTTTATCACTTCTTATACCATTTTCATTCCTTTGTTGTTGTTGTTGTTTTACATTGTTTTGAGACAGGATCTCACTCTGTCACCCAGGCAGAATCCACTGGTGTCATCATAGCTCATAGCAACTTCAAAGTCCTAGGCTCAACCAATCCTCTTGCTTCAGCCACCTGAGCAGCTGGAACTACACAAGTGTTCCACAACACCTGGCTAATTTGTCTATTTTTGTAGAGACAAAGTCTTGCTCTTGCTCAGGCTGCTCTCAAACTCCTGAGCTCAAGCAATCCACCTACCTCATCCTTTCAAAGTGCTAGGATTACAGGCATGAGCCACTGCACCCAGCCCATACTTTCTTTAAATATGTTACATTCTATTTTTTTATTTTATTTTATTATTTTATTTTATTTTATTTTATTTATTTTATTTATTTGCAGTTTTTGGCCAGGCCCAAGTTTGAACCCATCAACTCCAGTATATGGGGCTGACACCCTACTCCTTTGAGCCACAGGCACTGCCCTATGTTACATTCTTTTTTATGGAAGGTGAAAGGAAGAAACTGATGTTTTATTAACAAAAACGTGTTTTTTATAGCAACACTAGTGCTTACTAACTTCACTAGCTACAGAAAGGTAGACTAATAAAACCCAGAAAAATATTTCTCTTCTTTTCTGTAATATTCTCTTTATTTATTTATTTTGTAATATTCTAGATAAGGAAATCTCTTGGGAGGAAAATTAAGAGGTTTAACATTTAGATAATTACACTAAATCCCTCATTCCTAATAAGCAAAACAACATCCATTATTGATTTTAGAACTGAGCTGATGGGGAGCTTGTCGGTAATGTACAAAGTACTCAACACAGACAGGTTGACACCAGTGAAGAGTGAAAGCAATTTACATTTTACCAATTTACTCCAGTGATGTTTTAGTTTCCCCTTTAGATCTGCATCTTGGGGGGATACCCAGCTTGTCTTCTCATTAATTTGGCTCTGACTTTTACTCCAAAATCTGTGGGTTGTTGAAACACATGAAAAAATTCAGGTATGTCTCATCTAGGGAAAGTGTTTCTAAAGGAAACATTTCATAGGAAATTTCAGCCATTAGATTATCAAAACTATCTGCTGGTAAAACCAGCTGGAAGACAGTGATGCTAATGGTAACTACAAGAATTGGGCAGGGTCAGCTGTCCCACCCTTGAGCACTAAGATTAAATCCACTGATTTCAAGGTATTCTCACTATCTCAAAGTGTCCCCATAACTGAGCGAGACAATCTTTCTAGGTGGAGAAAAAACTATTCCTCATTACTCACCCTGTTATTCACCAGTTGACATTGCTTCTTCAAATCCTATTGCATTGCTGGGATGGGTAAGGGCCAAGAATGAGAGGTTTGATGTGATTGTCTATAACAAAAGATTACCAAGACAAAATGTGCTAAGCCTGGAAGAAAAATACATCAATACATGTATTTTTCTCTTTTGTTTTTCTAAACATTTAATAAAAATAAGAATTTATTTTTTTTCTTTTATTTTTTTTATTGTTGGGGATTCATTGAGGGTACAAGAAACTATGTTACACTGGTTGCATTTGTTGGGTAAAGTCCCTCTTACAATTGTGTTTTGCTCCCAAAAGGTGTGGCACACACCAAGACACAAAGACCCCACCCCCCTCGCTCCTTCTCTCTCTCCGCTCTTCCTTTCCCCACCCCTCCCTCATTCTTTGTCTCTCTGCTTTCCCCTTCCCTCACCCCCACCATGTCAATAATTGTCATTAATTGTCCTCATATCAAACTTGAGGGGAAAAAAATAAGAATTTATTCCCCCTAGGCTTAAATCTTTATTCTCCATTCTTCTGAATTACTATGTCTCCTAGTTTTAATGGCTAGTTTACTCAGGGAGAAAGCAGTTGAATTGCACCTTATCATTGGGGAGGAAAGCGGAAAATAAAGGACAATACTATAAAATATGTTTCCATGTTCCCTGAACTGCTGTATGTCAGTCTGTTCTGAGCGGAAGCTAACCCTGAGCAGCATATGACTGCTAGAGAGATTTGTTTAAAAACAAATATATTTCTACTTGTAATGGACTGAGGAAATTCTACGTTGAAACCAGCACATTTGGTACTAGGAGGCCTATGGGGAGTGATGGGTCAGGAGTGTGGAGGCCTCACAGTAGGCTGAGTGCTCCTATAGAAGAGAGCTCAGATAACCACCTTGTCCCTTCAACCAGGTGAGAAAACTGAGCAGGTGCCTTCTCTGAACCAGGAATTTGTGCCCTCACTAGACCAAATTCTTCTGTTTCCTTAATCTTTGACTTCCCAGTCTCCAGAACTGTGAGAATAAGTTTCTGTTGCTTATAAGTTATCCAGTTTAGGGAAATTTTTAATAGTAGCCTGAAAGGTTATCACTAGTTACAGGAGAGAAAGTCGATCCCATGTATCCCATTTTACTCTTAACAGTGTTGATTTCCACAGTCCTCTTGGGTTCAGCTTTAAAATATTTATTTCTTAAAGAAATAATCTGCCTTTCAAAAAATTTATGAATTAGTACTTCTTGACTTTCCTTGAATCATTATCTGGTCCTGGCACTTCTATCCCCATACTGGGGACAACTTGGCAGAGCGAGCCCTGAGAGCTCCCTCAAACACTCTGGGTTCTTTATTACATTGTTCGGAGTTACCCCAGCAGTCTTTGAGCTTTGTCTGTGAACTAAGTCTGGATCTTTCGAGAATGATTTTTTTCATTGTTTTCACTTTTTGATCCTATAAAGCGTGGGGTGGGTAAAGTATTGTGAATACAGAACATACAGGGTCTCTGTTTTAAAGCAATATGAAAAAGACAGGGAATTGCATGTGCAGAAATACCATTCTAAGAGATAATTCTTCATGCTTATAATCCCAGCTACTCAGCAGCCTGAGGGGGAAGGATTACTTGACTCTAGGAGTTTGACACCAGGCTGGGCATCATAGTAAGACCCCTGTGTCTAAAATTACAAAAAAAGTAAAAAATGTTAGCCCAGTGTGGTGGTGTGTACCTATACTCCCAGTTGCTTAAGAGGATGAGGTGGGAGGATCTCTGGAGCCCAGGAGTTCAAGGCCACAGTGGGCTATAATCACACCACTGCACTCCAGCCTAAGTCAAAAAAAAGACAGAGAGAGAGAGAAAGAGAAAGTAAATCCTCTACTGGATAGCAAGTACACAGATGTTGCCTGGGCAATCTCATGTGGTTTTTTGATTTTCCTCCAGTGTGGACAACCAAGTCTCCTTTACCTTCAAGCAACATTCTCACCTTACTCCTCTTGCTGAGTGCCACTGCTGGAGAATCTGGTTGCTCAGCACATTGGTAAGGCCTGCCATCCAGCTCTCTCCCTTCCCATGCGCCACGGCCAAGTCTGGACCTACTGCGATCTGCCCCGCTCCCGTGCCTCTATCATTGCCCCTACCCCCGCACTCACTGTCCTCTCACCCCTCAATCTACCCACTGGCCCATCCTCTGCTCTGGAAGGGATTGGAGGTCAACCCTAGACGCTCATTGCTTATCCCTGGGTCAGATCTCCTCATACAAATATCCCAGCTGATGCTCAGGGCTTTTTCATTCTCTGACTTTCTGACAAAATGGGCAATCCTTTCACCTGACTAAGTAGACCCCAAGCCTTCTCCAAAAGCCTTGGCTAAGAGAGTTAATTTAAATATATCTATCAATATTTGGACGTGACTTCTGTGACCGTAGCTATCTTCAAGCAGAGTGCAGCACCCCTCAGCTCATCCAAAACAATGTATAATGACTCTTCTCTTTTATCTACATTCCACATTTTCATCTCTCTAATGAGAAGGGTTTCTGTTGCTGCTCTGCCAATTATTATGGAAAAAATCACTGTCCCAGGAATCAAATGTATGTGTTTATGGCAGATTACACTTTCCAGAGATGACCACAAAAAAGAGTTTGCATCTTGCATGCTTTTCTAGAATCTTGCCACTCATAACGAAGTAGACTCTAGTTCCTCCCCCCCTTCAAACTTACTTACCAGACTATTACTTTCTTATACCCAAGAGCATGAAAGTACACTGAATGACTTTGTGGTTAGGGCATAAAAGACAATGGTGCTTCTGCCTTACTTTGGGGACTACTCATTTTAATACCTTTGTCTACCATGTAAACAATCCAAAGACCCTGAGATTGTTGGGCTGTTAGGCCAGCCAGTGGCCCATGCAGAAAGACCCCATGGGGAAACGTTGAGCCTACATGAGGACAGTGAGAGGCTCAGCCAGCCCCCAGCTATTAAGCTCCAGTCACTCGAGTGCAACCCCAAGAATAGCAACTCCAGAACTCCCTGGCTAAGTTCTTCCAGAGTTTCTGGTCCACAAAAATTGTGAGACATATATAAAAAAAAAATGATTGTGTTGTTTTAAAACTGTAAGTTTTGCAATGATTTACTACATAGCAATACTAATGCTGTGGTATAAATGTTTTGTGCCTCCACAATTCATTTACTGAAATCTAATCACCATTGTACTGGGATTAGGAGGCAGAGCCTTTGGGAGGTGATTGGGTCATGAGGGCAGAGACCTCATGAATGGGATTAGTGACCTTAAAAAAGAGACCCCAGGAGCTAGCTACCCTTTCCAACAGTGAGGCCGCAGATACCAGCTATGAGGAAGTGGGCTCTCATCAGACAATCTGTTAGCACCCTGATTTTAGACTTGTCAGCCTCAGAACTGTGAGAAATATTTGTTGCTTATGATACTCTCAGTATATTATTATTATTTTTTTTTTAGCCTGAGTGGACTAAGATGGCTAACTGGAACAAAACCTGTATTAGTTGGCTTGGGCTATTATAACAAAATGCCATAGGTTGAGTGGCTTAAATAACAGAAAACTATTTTCTTCAAGTTCCAGAGGCTACAAGTGTAAGTTCAAGGTGATGGCCCATTCAGTTTTTGGTCAGAGTTCTCTTCCTGGCTTGCAGACAGCTTCCTGCCTGTTATATCATTACTTTGTTCATGCATGTGAATGAAGGGGGGGGAAGAGACTACTGTCTCTTATCGGGGGGGCAGTAAATTTTATTTTGTTTATTTTCATTTTCTTTAGTTTAATTTCAGAATAGTAGAGGGTACATGTTTTGTTTATATACTTTGTTTCTGTACAGATTGAGTAAAAATTATAAATGTGCCTGTCTCCCAGATAGTGTGCACAATACTTAATAGGTGTGAATTCACCCATCCCTTCTCACCCCTCCTCTCAGCTTGATTTTCATTGAGATTTACTTACTTTCATTGAGATTTACATATGTGCATTTTAAGTGTTCATTAATTAGTTCCAACTTGTTATTGAGTACCTGTGTTTGTGTCTCTACTCTTACCATGTTTTATTCAGAAGAATGGTTTCCATTTCCATCCAGGTTGTCACAAAAGATACTAGATCACCATCTTTTATGCTGAGTCTTACTCCATAGTATGCATATCCCACATTTTACGAAACCATTTATGTATTGGTGGACACTTGGGTTGTTTCCATGTCTTTGCAATTGTGAACTGTGCTGCTATAAACTTTCAAATGCAGGTGTCCTTTTTATAAAGTGACCTTTTATCCTTTGGGTATACTCGGTGACGGGATCGCTGGATCAAATGTCAGGTCAAGTATAGGTCTGCTGCCTCTTCTTGTGAGATATTATTCTAGTCAGATTAGGGCCTCACACTTATTACCTCATTTAACCTTTATTACTTTCTAAGAAGCCCCATATCCAAAGACAGCCATAGTAAAAGTTAGGGCTTCACCACATGACTTTGGGGAGACACAAATATTCAGTCTATGATAATGACTGAATTCAAATTACAGCTCTGTCACTATAAAATTTACTTAACCTTAACAATTTACTTAAATTCTTTGGGCCTCAATTTTCTTTTATGTAAACATGGAAATAATAATCTTATTTCATCAGATCCTTTTGTGAGCTCAATGAGAAAAAGGCTGTGAATATTTTATTCATTTCCCAAGGTGAGACGCCAGGCCTTGTTCGTTACTCATCCTCACTGACTTCGGGTCCTGAATAGATAAGGGACCTGAGATATGCTATCATGGCCAAGTAAGCTCTTTCTTCTGTTGGGCTAGCTAGTGGCCAACACATCATTTGTGAATCATCACTTCACCTAAAAATATAATAATACACACCTGGAGTTTAGTGTTAAAAGAAAATATAAATAAATCATGATTCTGGGCTGCAGGAACCCCCTTTCTGGTGAGGCAGGCAAACCCAGTAATAAATATTTATATTACAGTTTGACAAGTGTTTAATAAAAAGTGCTATCTATTGGAGAACTCAGTGACTCAGGTCACTGTCATATTTAATATTCACCAGAGTCAAGGAAACTACAGCTCAGAAAGATTAAGCAACCTCCTTTTTTAAATCACACAGCTTACAAGTGGCCAAAACAGAATATACTTCCATGTGATCATACCTCAATCCCAATGTTTTAATCTAATGTGACAGAAAAAGGTTACCTACCCTAGAAAATGATCTTTTTTCCTTTATTGTCCAAGGTTAGAGTTTATGTGAAATGTGCACAGGGGTGCACCTAAATCTGAAAACCACAATAATCTTTAAGATTTGTAGCAATGAAGAAAAAAGTGAGGAAATATACCTATCAGGTTGTTAATAAGGGAGTACAGACCATGACACTCATGTGAAGAGGAAAGAAGGACAGGTCCAAAGAAAGCAAGTTAAAAAAAAAAGAAGAAGAAGAACAAAAAAAACAAGAGAAAGAGATAAAAGTGACTTTACAGAAAAACCCAGCTTGTATTGTTTTAGCAACCTAGTTAATTATAATATATACATTTGTACATGCACACACAAAGAGGTAAATGAAAAAATGATCACCAAAATACTAATAATGATGGCTATCTCAGAGTAGGATTACAAATAAAATCATTTTTTTCTTTGTCCCTTACAGTTATGTTGTTCGATTTATTTTATAGTACATGATTTTTCATTAAACAAGAAATCTGACACTAAACTAAATAAAAGTAGTTTTTAAGAGTCTTGATTCTTTTTATGAAAAATCGTGATGTATCTATAGCACCTAGTGATCAGTAGCATAAATTATTGGATTTTTGATGAAGCAAAAGTGAATATACAGCACATAGGCAAATGTGATAAATGAAAATGTTGTGGAATGGAATTGAGTGATTCTTACAGCAAGGTGGTATTTACATCTGTAATTTATTTGTGGTTTTTATTTCAGCCTTGGATCTGAAACATATACTAACAAAAAAGAAGAAAATTCAAGTGGAAAAAACCACTCTCTCTACTTGTATGAAGTGCCCATGAGGTCTGGGATCACATTTGTCTTGTTTGCTACTGCATTACATCATTGCCTAGCTAGCTATTGTAGTTATTCATTGCCTGGCTAGCTGTTGTAGTCATTCATGGCATGTTTTGTAGTAGGGTTGCTTATTGGGGCTCCCCCGTGAAACAGAACCAGTATATGAATAGAAGAGGAGATTTATTGTAGGGATTGGCTTGTATGGTTATGAAAGCTGGAAAGTCCCACAATATAGCTTCTGTAGGCTAGACTATTAGGAAAGCCAGTGATATAATTCAGTCAGAGTACAAAAGCCTGATTATTACCTGGATGCCAGTGGTGTAAGTCTAAGCCTGAATATAAAAGCTTAACAGAAACAGGAGCACCTATGTCCAAGAGCAGGAGTAGGAAGTTGGTGTCAGCTCATGCAAAGAGAGTGGATTTGCCCTTCCTCCACCTTTCTGTTCTTTTCAGATCTTCAACATAGTGGATAGTGACTGCCCACATTTATGAGGGATCTTCTTTATTCATGCTACTGATTAAAATCCAAATCTCATACCCAGAAATAATGTGTTAACAGCCATCTGGGCACCCCTTAGCTCAGTCAAGTTAACACATTAAAATTAATGATCACAGTTTGCGAAATGTAATTCATGTTAAAACCTGATGTGTAGAGAAGTGGTAAACTAATTATTTAATGCAGAGTTGTCTGGTCTTCTTTCTGTGTCCCTAATTTCTGGTTGTTTTGCAATGGAATCTTTATTTGCCCAGGACTGAGAGATTTCCCAGAATAAGATTTTCAGTGTTAAATCCAGGGAAGTCCTGGAAAACAAGACAAGATGGTCATCCTACAGTGTTGTGAGGAAATTAAATGTCTAGTATAATTGAAACTTAGTTTACCTGATAGATTCAACAGTTCTTTCATGTAAAACTCAGTTTTTCACCTGCAATCAATCTTTCACTCTCTTGGCCTTTTCTCTTCCCCTGCCACTTTCCCTAAGATTCTATAGCACTTGAGAGTGGAGAGAGAAAGACAGGTCTGGTCCATGTAGTGTCCTTGTTATAGGCTCTTCTAGTCACTGATAGGTTCTGAGGCTGAAGTTGGTAACACTTGAAATGTTAATATTGCTTTCTCTCTCTCTGTCTCTCTTCTTGGTCAGAAGCATTCTCTGTTTCACTTAGCCTCCACTTCCTCCCCTTTGCCTTGCAGCTTTCCAACAAGTCTGCCACTTCTTCCATCCAGATCATTGGCTTGGCCTCTACTCTCAGCCTCTCTATGTACCTACTTCTCCCTTCCAATGAGTGTGCCCAACATATAGGGGTATCCTGGGGTGGAAGATGGGTATCATTTTAGGTGGAGATATGGTTTTTTCAGTGCTGTACAAAGTGCAGTCTTTGGCCTAGGGCCACCCTACAGATATTTTTCCTGCTCCACAAGGTGATAAATACAAAACTGAAATGTGCTTCATAATACTTCTATAGCAATTTGACAAGTATTTTTGTCTGTTGAATCTAATAATAAGTTAGTGCTTTGTATTTTATGTCTGTATTTATTTTCTAATTTAATTTTATCCAAGAATGAATTATAAAACACAATTCATCTTTGATGAGTTGGGGAAAAAGAACTGGTCCTTCACTACAGATATTCTGAGAAACTCATGCCATACTACAAATGAATTTCAAGCTAACCTCTTTGTGTGTTTAAGAGAGCAGGGGTTATAACTGAAATTTTTGGTAAATCATCTTACAAGAAAATAGCCTGGTTTGTACATATATTATTTTGCTTGTTAACTCTATTTACGTGTCCAAAGTTGGTATACCTTTTTATCTTTCTTTCTTTGCCTTCCTAATCAGTTATAGAAAGGACTGAGTTAAAGATTTTATATTCAGAAAGGCAATAGAAGAAAAGACATTAGCAATTTCAAAACAGTATCCAATTACATTTGCTTTATAAATGAATGAACAAGGGGCCACTGGTCCTGAAGCATCCTATGGAAATAAAATAGCTCTAAGGGAAGGGGGTGGAGTAAAATACAACTGCACACTGATAGAAAAGAGAAAGCCATGTAGCATTTTGCTATTATCCAACTTTTAGCCAGGAGCTAGAGGTTATTATTTTCTTTTCTGTGCAGGGAGAGGAAAGAAGGGCCTTCTCTATGGAGGGGGCAGAACTTTGCTATTTCAAAGCATAGAAGAGGTGAGGAAGCTACAATATGGACAGGAGTTATTTATTTTCTTTTCAAAGTGTGTGCGGATGCATGTACATATGTGTGTGTGTGTGTGTGTGTGTGTATTTGGAAGGGAGTACTATTAAAAAGGAAACAAATAAATGCAGTACATGTTTTTAAAACCCAGAAGGATCACATTCAATTATTCAATTCTCTTCCTCTGGAAAAGTCAGTGGATACAATCACACACATTTACAGTCTGAAAAGTAATACATGAGAAATCAGAGAATTTTGTGTCCAATATAAGAAGCATCCAATATCTTTTTGTAGCACAATTAAATCCTAGGCCCATTAAAAAATAGCGTGTCACAACAGATTGTATTTTTTTTTTCCTTTGGATACTGTTCTATCCCCCTTAAAAGTAGGTCAGTGTTTCAGAAAGTGTTTCCTCATTTCAGGTACAGATTAAATCATTTTTCCTTCAAGATGGTTCTCTGCTTTTCATTCTCCCTTTAATTCCCTGAAGTGAAAGTACATTAAAAAGTGACTCACATGATCACCTAATGATATACAAAAACTTTGATGCATAGTGAAACAACTGTAATTTATGCATACCAGAAAACTTTACAGACTCGATCTGATAAAGAACAGTAGATGATACGAATGAATGGTTACTCATTCATCCAGCAGAAGTCAGAAGACATTTTTAACTTCCGAATAGCCGAGTTTCCATCTGTCAAATGGGAAAATACTATCTAAACCATTCTTCCCAAGAGGAGCTTAACAAATTCCAAAAAGAACTTTCAACCACATCATTCCAATAGATTGTAAGGAACAAGCAGAATCATGCCAATGACCTGTCAGCTCATGAAAAGACTAGGAGGAAACTTAAATGCATACTGCTAAGTGAAAGAAACTGATCTGAGAAGGTTACATACCGGCCGGGTATAGTGGCCCACCCCTGTAATCCTAGTACTTCGGGGAGGCTGAGGTGGGTGGACTGCTTGAGTTCAAGAGTTCAAGATCAGCCGGAGCAAGAGCAAAGCCTTGTCTCTACTAGAAATGGAAAAAAAAAAAAAAAAAAAGCTGGGCACAGAGGCACACTCATGTAGTCCCAGCTACTTGGGAGGCTGAGGCAAGAGGATTGCTCAAGCCCAAGGGTTGAGGTTGCTGTGAGATATGACAATGCCACAGCACTCTATCCAAGGGGGTGAAAAAAAGCTACATACCGTATGATTTCAAGCCATATACAAAAGGCAAAATTATGTAGGCAGTATAAAGATTGCTTGCTCATGGTCAGAAGGAGGAAAGGAAGGAGGAATAGGTGAAGAACAGAGCACGTTTAGGGAAGTAAAACTACTTTGTGTTGTTGGCACTCAGAAAACATTATGACACTCAGGAAACATTACCAAAAATGACGGTGTCAGAGGCAAAACTTCATTGCTGGCCTCGGGTCTCTCAGTCCCATTCTCCTCTGAGGTTAGTCATAAAAAATTATAGTGTCTCTTCCCCACGGTCATTCATAGAAACCAGAATAAACCCTAAAAATATCACTGTAACTTTACCTCTACATTTACATGTAAAAACTGGCCATAAAGGAATTATCTGACCTGCTTTGTTTGCCTGTAAGTCATAAGCCCCATGTTCCCGAGAGAGCCCTGCCCCACACCCAGCAGGAAGCAATGCTGCTCAGAGAGGCTGAGAAGAGTCTGGAGCAGGCCTTGCTGTGTTCCCAGAACTCGCTCTATCAGCATTACACTGACAATCATATTTCTACACACCCTTCTAGACTTTGTTAAATCTAAGCATACAAATAGGTAATTTCCTCTATCTTTGAAACTTTATTCTGAACTCCCTCATGTACATATTAATAAAGTTTGTGTCCCTTTTTCTCCTCTTAATCCACCAGTGCTTTTCCAATGAACCTTCAGGGGGTGAAGGGACAACTTCCCCTGGGCTCCTACTGTATAATATTTCAATGGTGGATGCATGTATTTACACATTGGTCCAAATCCACAGCATGCACGATACACAGAGTAAAGTCTAATGAAAACTGGAGACTTATTGATAACCATGTGTCAATGTTGGTTCACTGATTCTAAAAAACATACCAGCCTGGTGGCAGAGGGTAGAAATGGAGGGGGTTATGCCTTGAGTGGGGGTGGGAGTGGGTTTGTGGGAACTCTCTGTAGTTTCCACTCAGTTTTGTGGCAAACCCAAGACTACAAAAAATAAAGTTTAGTGATTTAAAAAAGAAGAAGCAACCCCTATACCACTCCTGGTTGACTTGTTCGCGCCTATGGCTGACTTCTTAGAAGCAAGGTGGATGACTTTACCATTGACAGGAGGAGGAAAGCCTCACACAGAGAGAAGACAAGAAGGCTTCATTTCATGAACACAGATGTCCCCTATTCCTCTCCCCAAAAAGTGCATTCTAAACTTAAATATTTTTACCTTTTTCAAGAAGCTCACATCACCCTTTCTCTAAGCTAGATAGCCAAAACCTTTTCTCTAATAAATCCCTATAACATGGAGCTCTGAGTCTTGCTGTTGTCATATTAGATAGAGGTAATCTTGGTGAGATGAGACAGGGAAGATAAACCCAACAAATAAAGCTGGCCCCGTCAATTAGGAGAGGAGCTAACAGAATGCCAGTCTGATCCAGATCATTTGCTTCAGGATGAATGGAGAACTACAAAGCCTTCAGTTACCGTGATACCATTTACTTCAACACCAAGAGTTTAAGGCAGCTTTACAAAGGACATTCCAATTAGAACTCTTTGTCCTCAGACACATTGGCTTCCTCGGGGTGCGAGTGGGAAAGAATGCCAGGAGAAAATGAGCTCTGAAACATGGAAGATTGTTTGTGTTAGCATGTACAAATATACCTACATGTGTACTTAATATGCATCTGGAAATATTTGTATGACAACATATCCATGTGATTTTACTGTCTGTAGGCCATTTCTCTTATAATTTTTGTTATTGTTACTTCAAAGCATTTGAGAAAAATTATATAAAAAGGAAAAAGTCTACTTACTGTAGAGATTCATGTTCTGTGTTGAAATCTACACTCATCTACTGAGGGTGCTTACATGCAAAATTAAGTCTTATGATAGAGTATAATCATAAATTCTTCATCTGTGCCCTCTCATCTGGACAGCAACATTTTATTGAGAGAGTCAAGAACTGGACCATGTTCAATCCCATGTTGTCTGAGTTGTACGTTTTTAGAAACATATACATACATACATGCTGTGTGTGTATATATGCATGTACTTATATATACGTGTGGGGCTGGGGTCTCCATCTTTCAGCATGGGGTGTGTGATACCAGCTCTGGAATTTGCTAAGATTTTACAGGGTACCCACATGAGATCTTTGGATAGTTGTTGGAATTCTCAAAGTTTTCAAAAGGCTCCTTAGACTACAGCCTCTACTAGTTCTGAGAAGGAATACAAAGTTCTATCCTCAGATCTGAACCTTTATCTCGCGTGGCCTGCTAACCATACTTGAATTAAATATCAAATAGTGTGTTGAGCACACTATTTAACCCAAACTGGGCCTTCACTAGGTGATGCCTTTGCTGTGCATCTGAAAGGCGGATTTCCTGAGCTCTGTCCAGAAGGTCTATTGGGACAGAGAGGTTGACCACTGACAGGGGACTGTGTCCAGTCTGGCTGCACCAGCCCTTTCCTACCTCCCTTAGCACTGTGTACTGAGATTCACTGACCATTTTGCTTCACAATTCATGCAAACCCCAGGAGCTAAATGATCAAGAGTTTCTGAACTGGCTCAATTTCACTCACCAGCCAGTAACCTCTAACGTCCAAAGCAAATGGCTCGTCAACAGTCCGTTGCCAAGTTGCTACTGCACAGCTTCTCGCAGTGGCCGCTGTGAGCATTTTTACTCTGAAGTCCTATTGCAGCTTTCACAAAGCATGAATGGGGAAATAATGAGGAAGAAGAATAGTCTAATATAGGGTGGTTTGTAGCAGAACAAGGGCGGTACAACTGAGAACTGGCAAGCACTCGCCTCTGAGGCCTTGTCTGTGGGGAGCAGGCCAGCTGGTTCCCTTTCAAGGGTAAAGATAAGCAGGTCAGCTATTGCAAAAAAGGTAATGAATTGCATAAAATGGTTTAAATTTTAAAAGACTGATTCCAAAAAAGATCTGGTAGCCCACTGAAGCAATACACGAACCACGTAGTAAAGGACACAGTCGCACAACCTCCTTGCCCCATTTCCAGCTTTCTTTTATCAGCAAGAAATCATTTCTTCTCTCCAAACACTTCTCGGGTTTTCATTCTCCTCGGCCATGGGGATAGCAACATCTTTGATCTTCAACTTACTGAAGCAGCTGCCTACTGTTCTACTTCAAAGTACGCTTTTATGACTTCAGGGTATTTTAATAAAGAGTTCTCCAAAACCCGGTTGCGTATCATCTGGAATAGTAAGGAGCTGTGTGGCTCATCAGGTGATACAATGCTAGAATCCTAAGGACAATTCTATAAGAAAAATAAAAGGGCCAGCCAGCAATGATAAAGAACAGCTTTTTAAACATTTATGCTGGCTTTGTAAGGGTACACATTCCTATACCGTGTTCTTTCTGCTTATGTTCACTTCTACTGCTTAGAAATCAAAGTTCCACTCTCAGAAAAGGATAAAGAGTTGGTTTGAAAGGTTTCCATTCTCAAGAATATGAGAAAATGTGGCTTAGAAAAATTCGTATGACATTTATCTCCCATATGTGACATGCCCACAATTTGGTAGAGGTTATTTAGTTCAAGAAAAAAAAATCTCTCTTATTATGGAACACAGTTTACAAACAAGTCTGTACACTTGGTGCCATGAGATAAATTGCAGGTATTTTATTTACCTGAACAGAAGAAAGAAGGCATTTTATTAGATATAAAAGAAGGGAGAAAACTTACGGTCTTTTTTTTTTATCCATCTGCTTATAGAGGAGCAACGATTCAAAGAAGTAGTAAAAGAAGGAGAGAGAAAATGTTTTCTATCTAGAGAGGTCCATGGCGGCCGGATCATTAAAGTCTAAGTGGTGAAGTGCTTCATCCAACTTTTAAAATATTGGCAATAGATAATAATTCAAAAATAAGTAATAGGAAAAGTTTTAGGTTTTTAGAAGATTAGGGGTGCAACATTTGGCTTAAGGTTCAAAGACATTAGATGCAGCTGATTTTTACAAGGGCACTGTGGTGAAACACCCCATCCACAATGTGATCACACGCAAAAAACTTTAGCCATTCATTAAACTTTCAGTTAGTTTCACCCAAGGGCAACATTTTCACATATTCACTTTATCCCCTTTTCTCTATATATTCTCCCACACACATCTTTATAGAACCCCCCTCTTTTCTGCTGCATGATTTAAAAGCAGGCTGAAGACATCATGACATCTCCCCTGTAAATATTGTTTCTTCAGAACGAGGACAGTCTATCACAGAACCAGAAACTTTGATTTCTATTCAGTAGAAGCCATCATTCTCATATCCACATGTTTAGTATGCATAAATTAATTTTGTATACTGTATTAATTGGCCCATATTTACAATTATTTAATTGTCTAACAATAATATTCTTTTTGTTGATTTTCACCTTTAATCCAGGATCCAATGAATAACTCATTTCATTTAACTGTCACATCTCTATGGTCTCCCTCAATCTGAAGCAGTTCACTGGTATTTATATTGTTGATGATGCTGAAATTTTTGAAGAATCTAGGCTACTTGTTTGTAAAATGAGTCACTATCTGGATTTGCTGATTTCTTTTCTATGTTTAAATTAAGATGAAATGTTTTTGACAAAAATACTACATAGATGAGTTAATGTCCTTCCCTCTGCTTTACATCCACAGGCCCATTACGACCAGTTCCCCCATTACACTATTGGTGAGGCTACCTTTGAACCCTTAATTAAGTCGGTGTCTAAAATCACTCCCTTGTAAAGATAGCGTTTGCCCTTTTGTAATAAAATTTAATCTGGCTTTTAAAACTGAGAACATAGGAATTTCCTACCTGTGGTAAAAAGAATTATGCTTCTTTCCAAAGATGTCAATGTCCTAATTCCTGGAACCTGTTACTGTTAGATTAAAGAATGAGTTAGATTCAGTTCCTTATGTGACCAAGGAAGGTGGTTAGAGGGAAGCAACATTGCTTTGAAGAAGGAGGAAAAGGCCATAGTCAAAGAATATTTGGAAGTCTCTAGAAGCTGGAAAAGGCAAGAACAAATTTCTCCAGGACCCACAGAAAGTAATGCAACTCTGTGAAGACCCTGATCTTATCCAAATTGGAACAAACTTTTAACCTACAGAACCACAGGTTAATCCATAAAACCATTATTTTAAACCACTAAGTTTTTGGTATTTTATTACAATAGAAATAGGAAATGAATACACATATACCCCTTAAAATTGTGTCCATTCAATTTAGCAGATATTGCTGATCCTTGACTAAATCAGTTCTTACACTGAGACTTGTATGTGGAAGTCTTTACTAATTCTACCATTAGTGTAGAATTATTAGCTGATATTCTTCTCAAAGCAGGGTATCCTTGTCATTTTATTATTCTTTCTCTATCCTTCTTTCTCCTCAAATATTATTATGGATTTATAGATCTTATTTTAAAATTCAGTGTGATATACTTTCCATTACTTTCATTATTTTTCGATGCTCTAGTTGTTCCAAATTTGACAAGTGGTAGCCACATGAAGCTGACTCCTATACCCTACTCTCATTGTATCATTAATTTCAGTAATTTCTTCCTTTCTAGAATGAGGTATTTAGAGTTAACCTTATCCATTCTCTGTCCTAACCCAGCACCCAGTGTTTTACTAAGGAGCTGTGGTTTCATTTATTACAGAATGACATTTAGAAACGTAATAGATCAGAACTGATTTTTTACTGAGACATTTGTATCTCAGTTTAATTTTAGTTTTAGCATGCAGTAAAGTATCTTTTCTACCTTAAAAGATGTTTGGTTTAACTTTTTTCTCTGAAGTCTTCATATATTTTTCCCATTTTAATTAGGTCAGTTTTCATTTTTCTATTTTCACATGATAGGGAAATTGTCTATCATCTGTTACACGTATTGCAATTGTTTTCTGAAAATTTTTCATTTGTTTTTTGTCTTTGATAATTTTGCAATGGAAAATTTTATTCTAGTCTTTCTACATAAGTCTTTATACCTAGAACTCTTTTCAATTTGGTATCAAGTATGAGCCTCGCTATTCAGTTGTCCAGAAAATTTATTGCAAAGTCCACATTTTCCCCCAATCGTGTGACACGCTTTAATACTCACTAAGTGTCTACATATTTGGGGGGTCCTATTTCTGTACTTCCTATTCTGTTTTACTGATAAAATTTGTCTATTCATTTCTCAATGTCACACTATTGTAATTAGCTTGCCTTCTGATAATTTGTTTTAATATATGAGGGCTAGTCAACCCTTTCAGCATTTTTAGGAATTTCCTAGCTATACACATCTTTATTTTTTATATGAATGTTAGAATTAGCTAATCTAGCTCCCAGAAAGTTGCTGATGTGTTTCCTGGGACTGCATTAAATTTATGTACTATCTCAAGGACAAATGAAATATACATGAAGGTTCTTCATCTTATTTTAATAAAGAAATACCTTTTGGCTTTTAGCTTACGTTTCTCATATAATCTTTGCACAAGTACTGTTAAATCTTTTCCTAATTTTATCTGCTCGCTTGTTATTTTGAATATTATTTTACCCTGGTTTTACTTCTTTTCTGATCTCTATGTTTTTCTTTGGTGGTTTTCAATCTTTTAAGCACATTGGGCTCAGTTATATTCCAAATTCATAATTTCTGAGTCTGAGACCACACCATCACTATTTCTAAATACTGTACGTGATTCTAATGTACAAAGAAAAAAAATGAGAAACACTGGTTAACTGGGAAGATATGAAAGATCTTTTGGAGGCTTGATATGAAAGCAAAGAAGAAAATAAGTGTTTTAAAGTCCCTTTTGCTAGTGATAGGTTTCTATTTGGTTCATAAATATTCATAACTGCTAAATATTCATTGTGAATTGAGGTTCTTAGCCTCATGAAGGTCTTTATCACATTTACTGCTTTGGGGTCTGAATTCTACCCTATTTGTGATCAGGATTGCTATCCCTGTTTTCTTATTGTTTGTAATCTCATGTCACACATTTTCTCATCCCTTTCTTTCTACTTTTCTGGAGCACTTATTTTTAGATGTGTCTCTCTTGAGTTCAGCATATCAGTTTTTCCTTGCAAACCGATCTGAATTGGTTTCAGTATGTGAGATAAGCCCATTTTATATCATTTGTATGACAGATATGTTGGGTGTCAGCTTGGTTATGACAGTTTATGTTATATTTACCGTATTCATGTCCGTATGTGTTCCCTTTCTTTTGCCCCCCTTTTCTATAGTGCCTTTGTTTATTAGGAAGACTTGTGTTTTTGTGCTAGTAGTTACATGTATGTTAATAATTTGCATAATACACTTAGTATTTTCCCCTTATTTAGGTATATTTGTTTTGACAGTTTTAAATATTGGCTCCCGCTTACTACATGACAATCGGTGAATTTATCTAGTTTCTCTTTCTGTGTCTCTCTTCTCCATTTCTTTGGTCAAATTATTTCCATTGTGGCAGAATATAGAATGTGCACACAATATTCTCTCACCTTCGCTGTTTGCTTTGCTTTAACCTTAAGTCTCCGGTTAAATATATTTAATGCGTGCTATTAGTCCTACCGCTGAAGTTTTGCTGTCATCTCTTGGTCAAACACAGCTTCTCGTCTGACAGATTTCTTAGGAATTGCTCATGAGGTCAGTATTCTCTGAGTGTCTGAATGTTAACATTAACTGCAGTCTCTTATTTAAAGAAGAGTTGAGCTGGATTTTAGATTCTTAATACACACTTTATCTTTTGAGTTTCTTTAAAATACTGCTTTCTATACATCTTGCTTTATATGTTGCTATTAAAAACCATCTGATACCAGTGCCATTTTTTTTTTTTTAGGAATTTAGTCTTTTTCACTTAGAAAGTCAGAGGAATTTTTCTTTGCCCTTTACATCTAATGGTTTTCCTAAGCTCTACCTCAGAACTGAGTAGCTTACTCAAAATTTCTTAAATATATCATGGAGACTTTCAGAGTCTAAGATCATTGTTTTATTTACAGAAACATTTCTTAGATCATAACTTTAAGTATTAGTTCTATTCCATTGTGTCTCTTTTCTTCCTCAGAGTCTCAGATTACTTTTATGTTGGATCTATGCTCTGTATCTGTCGTTGTCTCTTTGATTCCTTTTATCTCTTTCCTTGTTGCACTTTCCATTTCTTGGCTGTTTTTAGCCTTTTCTTTAATGTCTTGTGTTATATGTCCATTTGAATCTATTCTATCTTGAACCTCTTACAATTCAGTCTTCATTTCAAAGTTGATTTCTTCAATATCTTTTCTGAGTTTGGTCACTTTCACTGTATGTTTTTCTTTTTTGGTCCATTGTAGTTTTTCACTTTTGCATTTCTGATTTGATACGTCCCATTTACATTTACACATGCTTGCGTAAGAATGTTTAGTTCAGGATATGTGTTAGGTAGTAGTTTTTCCCAGTAGTTGTTGTTGGAAAATGTTTTACTAGCTAAGATCTAATTCTCATATTTTGACTCCCTTTTTCTGTGTATAATATTTTCATGTGTTGTCTGCCAACTTATAGTAATTTTGAAATGCCTTTTTATTTCTTTATTGGTAATAATGGTACATGCAGGCAATGGTTGAATGCCCACTTCTCCTTGTATATTGAATTGTAGTTTTTTTTTAATTGATAGTGCTTGTTTTTGGTGAGTTGTAGTTATTTTTTATCTTCCGATTTGGTTGGGTTTCTTATTTTGTTTTGTTTGTTTTTTTTGTTTGTTTTTCTGTAGATTCCCTCATTTCCAAACACTTGCTTGCATCTTTCTTTCTCTTCACCACCAGTCCTGCCAGGCAATCCCTCCTCTTCCAAACGGTTTTGTTACCACAGGTGGTGCCTATCAAGGTTTCTCTCCCTGACCCTGCACATTCTCAAGACTCTTCCCATGGATTTCTCAGCAGCCAGTGTTCTGAGCCACCAGGCCTCAGAATTGCTCTCTCTTTCTGGATTTTTATGTTTTCTGTCATATTAGGTTTCCGATCTCTTTCTTTCTTCTATATAGTTTCTGTCACCTTTCCTCTCTAGGGAGCTCTGGAGCTTGCTCTGCTGTTCTTACAGGTTGATTTCTTCCCCACACATAGCTGGGAGTTGATAGTGTTCTCTGATCCCTACTTAGGTTCTAAGCGTAGGTTCTGGGAGTTGATAGTGTTCTCTGATCCCTACTTAGGTTCTAAGCGTAGGTTCTAAAACACTCTGTTTGCCGTCCTTGCTGGCTTGAATTTTTTTTTAATATGGTAGATAAAAACAACTCAAAAGTTTTTATGTACTCCTAAAGTTAATAACTTATCATTATTTTCCTCAAGTTGTATCTTACAATCATATAGCATGTTATTTGTCCCATAGCACTTTTATATATAGTTCTTCATTTGGTCAATAATTCTTTGAAATAAGCATAATTTCAAATGATAAAACTGAAGCTCAGATGGGTTAAGGGAATTTTTCAATGCTGCACACCTGTGTATGTAGGAATCCAAATTAAAATTGAAGTATCCTGACTTCAAACTTAGTTTTCTTTACATATCACCATTCTACCATTTTTTTTTTCATGGTGTAATAATTTATGGAAGCTCTTCTTGGAAAGAATTAAGGTAAAGAAATATTTTCTAAAACATTCCCTAAATATCTTCCATAATAAGGTAATGACTTTCAAGTAAGATATTATAAACAAGGAAACTTTATAATGCTTCTTTGTAAAAAATGCATGTGGCATGTTTATCACCATGTTTAAGTGCTGTAGTTACTCACTCTGAACAATGCAGTGAGGTTAAACTGTGAAAGGTCGTATTAAAAGGTCAATGCAGTCTCACTTCAGTGAACTCTTTTTAATCCCACTTAAATTCATAACATATTACAGTAGGTAGTTACAGAGATGATAATATACACCATAGTTTATCACTAAGAATCACTGACCATGGTGTGTGGAAACAGACAAAACTATGGTGCAGAGAGGGAACTTAAAAGTTATTTTTGACCCCTGAATTTCCTGCTTAATGAAGAAAATTGCATTGATATTTATTGGACGTAACGGATATACGTGTTTACAATTTTATAAGAGGAGGGAGAAATAAAAAAAATAAAGAAAATTATGAAATTACAGTAACTAAGTCCCAGATGAGATAGTAATTCCATTCACTTGAATAAGTAACTTCATTTCCTGTCAACTTGGGAAACACTATAATATTTTTCAATTTGGATAGACAAACTGGAGTAAAAGCAACTACATAAACTTCCATTTTTGTGAACAAGTATCCACATATTATTATTTTTCCAGTCAATGTCAACTTGGTAACAGGATGCTAGAAGTGACTAATATAAAAATTAATAAAAATTTTGTATTAGAAAGAAAATTTTATTTTTTCATAGAAAGCATGTTCACCAAATTTATTTACGAATTCAAAGTTAGTAGAAGCTACTTGTTCTTGGAGGACCAAATTAACCTAAAAAATAAATATACATAATATATACTTAGATTGGGGAAAAAAAACAAAAATAACTGTACGCACTTCTATGAAATCAGCATAAAAATATCAGTTACCCACCAACTCTGCATGAGCCAGTTTTGTGACATAGTGCCTTCAAAGCCAAAGTCATCGGAGTGCCTTCAAAGCCAAAGCGCCTTCAAAGCCAAAGGAACAAGATGATGATAGTTTGGAAGTATGAAGGGAATAGTTTTAGTAACGTTTGAATTGGTGAGAACATGTCTACAGCATGATCTGTTCTGAATGGTGATTTTAAAAGAAATACTGGCATATACTGGAGTGCATCTGGAACAGGAAACGGTCTAGAAACCATTTGATGCAAGGACCTGGGTATGTTTCAGGTAGTTAGAAAAACATCTGTAATATAATGTAAATGCTTCCAGTAGTGGAAGGATTGATCTCTAGAAGGCAGATTTGACCTATTCTCTGCTACTCTGGAGAAAAATCTCAGGTCAGCAAAATGAGCTTTATAAAACTGTTGGTTCCATTTAATGAAATTTTGCAACAGAGAGAGTTCTTACCAAATGAAATATACTACTTTTTAAGATGCAGCTCCCCACTCTTCATCCTGTGTTCCTGCTGCCCCCCCATACACACACACACACACACACACACACATGCACGCACCAAAAGTGTCCATTTGGAGTTCTGCTAATCACCTACTAGGAAGTTATTTGAAAGGTTCTTAGATTATGTGGGCTAGATATTTTCCAGGACTGTGGATCCCAACCAGGGCTAGATCAAAAATCACTTGAGATACTTCTTAAAAATAATAGTCTAGAAATATAAACTATAGACATCTCCAAATCAAAAGCAGAGTCCTCAATGTGTGCATTAAAATTGTCATGCATTCATTCAGCCGGTCAGTCTCCTGCTAGTACTAGTTATACTGTTAAACGGCAGGCTCTGTTTAATGGTAAACATACTGTTACATGGTAACCACATATCACAGATTCTTCCCATGGAACTTACAGTCTCATAGGAGAGAGGAGTATTAATTTAGAAATCACCCTTTTGACACAAAAATGATAATGACAAACCCAGACAAGTGACCAAAGGAAGGAATATATGGAGAGAATAAGAGAAATGTGGCTTAGCCTGAGGGCCGAGAATTGTCCAATCTGCAGCCTGTGGGCCACATGTAGATTATTTGAGGACTGGGTGGTGCCTGTGGCTCAAAGGAGTAAGGCGCCAGCCCCATATGCTAGAGGTGGTGGGTTCAAACCCCGCCCTGGCCAAAAAAGATAAATAAATAAATAAATGATTATTTGAGAACTGTATTGGTTATCTGCAGTGTCAGATATTACAAAAGTATGCACTGATTTTTTTTTTCTTTTACTCATCAACTTTCAGTAGTATTTGTGTATTTAATGTATGGCCCAAGACAACTCTTATTCTTCCGAGGTGAGGCAGAAAAGAAAAAAGGTGAGACACCCCTGGGAGAAAGCTTTATGAATAAAGGAGCATTTAGCTAAGACCTTAAGGATGAGTCCACTAGTTAGGCAGACGGGGACACTGAAGGCAGCACTATAGGATGTGCACAAGTCCTGGGCAAGAATGAGAATGGAGTATTGAAAAGACTGAAAGAAGAAAAGTGTGGCTGGATCAGGAGTGGGGGTAGGGCACAAAAATTGAAGAATGGGATAGTGTAAACAGTGGCTGATCCATGTAGAGGTCATGAGTAATATATGGAGAATTTTTGGCCTTGATCCTAAGAGCAAAGGAAAACCAGACAAGTAGAGAAAGGGCTTCCAGCACAGTTACGTATGTGAGTGGACGGTGGGTGCTAAGCACCCTGATCTAATTTGCATCTTTAGATAATAATGCTGTCTGCCTTGTAGAAAATAGATTGACACTGCACAAGAACAAATGTCAGATATTATGGTATCACAGACAAGGAGGATGTGAATTGAAAGAGAAAACTATATATTTGGGAGCTGTTTAGGAAGCATGGTAAACAGAACTTTGTGATGGATTTGACTTGAGATGACAGTTATGGTGTTCCCAAACATAACATCTGGCTTTGAGACCAGTGCAACTGAATGGATGGCAGTATGATTCATTGGGACAGGGCCTCTGAAAAAGGACAAAAGGTAGTAAAGACGTTATGATTCATTGTTGAACGTGTTGGGATTTGAGATGCCTGTGAGATATTGCAATGTGCTTGTTGAATAACCTGACACATGTGAGTCTGGAGGTCTGAGGAGAGGTCAAGTGCATGGTCCATTGCTCCTGCAAAGTGTCCTATAAGGAAAAGGCTGATGGAAATAATTCTCAGATGGCAGCTCTACCTATTTAAGCATATATTTCATGTTAATATCAGAATTATTGGCATCTACTCTTCTGGTGTCATCTATTAATTAAATCAAACAGAATTTTAAAGAACAAAGATAAGGCTGAAAGCACTTGGAGTGCGGTTAACATTCTTGGCTCTGTCTGCAGTTGTACTACAGTGATTTCTTCGATAACGAGATAGTGTGTGCTCTCTTGTGGGAGCTGAAGTGACTTCAAAGAAATCTTCACCCATCTTTTTTCATTTCTGCAGGAAAGAAATGTAGACCAGGAGGAGTGAGTGAATAGGATGTTCAAGGGAGAAAGCAGTCCAATTAAATTGCAGGGGAATGATGGAAGTGAATAAAATTTAAAAAAAAAAGTCCACACAGAATTTCCTCTAGGCAAGTAAGTTTAAAAAGAATTGTATAAATACATACAAGAAGAAAAAGGCAGCCCCCAGCTATGTTAGAGTTTTCCTCTCTGAACATTTCCTTGTTTATGATTTGGCAATCTGTGATAAAATGTGGTTCCATTCACATCACTCTCCAATAAAAAAAGTCACTGGCTAAATAAACACTGCTAAATTCAGGGAAGCGTCTCTAATTAGAAAGCCAGGACATTCCTGGAGGGAATCTGTTCCATGGGTTCCTGGGCAATTGGCTGCAAAAAGGAAGGAGACAGGCTGCATGGTGGTTTGTTAAGGGCTTCCAGAGGTGACTGGGTGCTGGACCCACGGGACTTTAAGGGAGAAGCAAGGATGGCGAGTAGCTAACTCAGAAGGAAATTTGAAAGTCAAAAACTGTTCCTAGACCTCTGATTTCTCCATATTTGTTTTCTTTTCCATTTGACCTTTTCCAAGTATTTATATCAATTACTCTTATTCTATGCATGCCCTTTATGGTTAATCATCTCAAATTCTATTTAGGAAGTGGCACACACAAATGTGCATGAGCCAGGACTGGGTCAATTGGGATCTTAACGACCCACGTTGTCCAAATCTGTATTTATTTCAGTGTTTGCGTTTGGGCTCCCTTTTGCGTACACCTGCGCATGCGCACACGCCCTGCCTTCCTGTAACTCTGCGAAGAAGCCGCTAAATGCAATACCCAGAGGTAGTGGGCGTGCAAAGCCTCCAGGCGGTGTGGACATAATGTCCCATTCCTCAGTATAGGCCCCGGTGGGCAGTTCACCGCCTCAGTGCCACCGTGCTGCACGTCTGCCTTGCACACCTAGCCTGGTGGCTCAGCACACACACCTGACTTTCCTCCCTGACCCGTTTTCCCTCAGCACTGTCAAGGAGTCCCTCACAGTGTCCTCACTAATTATCTCTCCTGTGCAGTTGGCAACCTTATTTGGAGAGACTGTCTAAATTCTGTGCTAGGTTGGCCTCATCCCTTGAGAGATAAGAAGATGTGTGTCTTTGAATGAAAAGATCTGAGAATACAGGCAAGATGTACTCCTGTGATCCCTTAATGTACTTTAAGCCAGGGTCCCTTTTATTGTCTCTCAAGCACCGTTTCCCAAATGCACTGCAGTGTCAGCCTGGTTCTTCAAAGTGCCCTTACAGAGAGCACCTGACGTCTCCCGCTGGAGGAAGAGTGGAGGACACACTCAGCCCTGCTTGCTCATTACTCAGGGCCCAGGAACCTGCCGGAGGGGGCACCGTCCTTCTCACTGAGATCAGGGCTCAATGCAGAACGTCGCTCAATTTCAAAGTCCTCCAGTGCTTCCTGAAGGGGTGTGTGTGTGTGTGTGTGTGTGTGTGTAGTTTTTAACATACCACTGACTGCAAAAATGACATCTCTTTATGGGAAATCAAACAAAATTAAACACCAAAGATGAGCTACCTTGCTGGAAGGAGGTTTAGGGACTTGAGAGAAAGATGCGCTCCTCTGCCTTTTCCTCCTCTTTCTTCTCATCCTCCTTCCGATCCTTTCAAAATGTACAAACAATTCTTAACTTAAGGATCAGATGGAAAACAGGTTACAGGCCAGATTTAGCCTTTAGGCTTTAGTTAGAAAACCCTTGTTTGAGATTATCTCAGATTATAACCACAACATCATCTTGGCTTTTAATTCAGAATGTGGAAACAAGGGCAATATTATGGGTGACCTTATCCCTACTCCTAATCTTTCTTTCTGTGCACTTGAAAGTCTCTGTGCAACAGCAGCCATGGCCTCCCTTCTCTTCCTGCACTCAGCTCTGCTTTAGGGAAAGTGCAGTGCCTGATCTGAGGGTAGATTTGGGAAAAATAACTGAGCATGCCTATCTCAGTTCAGCTCATCTTCCCCTTGAGCATGAGTGGTGCATTCGCTTAACAATGATGTGTCTGAGTATCAGACACTGTTCTAGGTACTGGAATTGCAGCAGTGAATTAAAAATCTCTTGCATTCAAAGAAGAGACCCATAAAATAAACATGATGGTAAATTAAACATAAGTATTTTTAAAGTGACAAATGCTTAAAAAAAACTATATCAGAGAGAATAACTATCAAAAGTTGTGGGTGAAGAAATGAAATTTGAGATATGATGTCCAGGAAAAGCTTCGCCAAGAAGGTGGTCATAATTAACACAGTACAGAAGTAGGAGAGAGGTATTTGGGGATCTGGAGGAAGAGTGTTCTCAACACATGATTCTGCAACAGTGCAAAGGTCCTGCTATGGTCTGAATGTCCCCTCCTCCTCAATTTCATAGGTTGAAACCTAATCATCAATATGAGAATAGCAGGAGCTGAGGCTTTAGGGAAGTGAGGGTCTCTTTGGGCCACGAGAGTGGAGCCCTCAAGAATGAGATTGCTGCCCTTGTAAAAGAGCTTCCTGCCCTTTCTTCCATGTGAAGAAGGGAGAAGGAGCCATCCACAAATCAGAAAGTGGACACTGATCTTGGGTTTCCCAGTAAATAATCTGGAAAATTATTTCTCAAAAGAAGACATACAACCACTCAACAAATACATGAAAAAATACTCAACACTACCAATCAACAGGAAACTGCAACTCAAAATCGCAATGAGGTATTATTTCATCTAGGTTAAAATAGCCATTATCAAAAAGACAAAAAAAATAACAAATTCTGGTGAAGATAGAGAAAAGGGGACTCTTATACCCCTTTGGTGGGAATGTAGACTAGTATAATCGCTATGGAGAACAATATGGCAATTCCTCAAGAAACTACAAATAGACCTAGTGTGTGATCCCGCAATCTACTACTAGGTATTTACTCCCAGGAAAGGACATCAGTATATCGAAGAGACCGCCACAACCTCATGTTTTTCGCAGCACTATTCACAATCGCCAAGATGTGAAATCAACCTAGGTCTCCAAGGACAGGATAAATGGATGGAGAAAAATGGTATATATACACAATCTAATATCATCCTCCAGAAAAAAAAGAATGCAATCCTGTCATTTGTAACAATATGAATGAAACTGGAGAACACTGCGTTAAGTGAAAGAAACCAGGAACAGAAAGTTAAATACCGTGTCTTCTCACACCAGTGTGGAACCTCAAAAGAAGTCAATACCCTGAAAGTAAAAAGTAGAACAGAGGATACTAGAAGCCAGGAAGGGCTTGGAGAATGGGATGATAGGAAAAGATTTGTTAAATGATACAAAAGGACAGCTCAACACGAGGAAGTTCTAGTGTTCTGAAGCACTTCTACTTAGAAACTTTTTAAATGCTTAATTTACTGATAATTATTCAAATATGTTCATTATAGAAAAATGTAAACATGACTATAGGGAAGACAATAAAAGCCATCTAGACCAACCAAAGTAAAAGCTGAATGTGAAACTTTCCAGTGTATGTATGTTGTGTGAACTGCCAGCCTCCAGTACCGTGAGAAATAAATTTCTGTTGTTGGCCATCTAGTCTGCGGTATTTTGCTGTGGCAGCCCTAGTGAGCTAATACATCATGTGTTCAAAGGGTAGGTAATGACTAAACAAAAAAGTAGATAATGTCACAAGAAGATATATATTGTTGTTATATTGGAAATATGGAAAACTAAATCTCTCTCTCTCAAACACACACACATACTTAGACAAGTAGGACTGTAGAATTGACTAGGAAAAGGATACTGAATGTTCCCAATACAAAGAAATGATAAAATTTTGGGATGATGGACATGCTAATTATCCTAATTTGATCACTCCACATTATATGTATCACAACATTATGTACCCTAAAAATATGTATAATTATGTGTGAACAATTTAATAAATAAAATGAAAGTAAAGGTTGTAGAATTACCAAATCATTTCAATAATCATATTATTTATAAACTAAAATTTTTATGTAAAAGGAAAAGTGTTAAGTCAAATTGACAAACAAGCATCATAAATAACACATAAAGACACAGAAAGATTGAAAGTGAAACAGGAGAAAAGGATATACCACCGAAACTCAATGTGTCAAAAGGGAGTGTTGATAATTTAATATTGGATAATGTAAATTTCCAGCCAAGTAGCACTACAAGAAATAATGATGGACATTTCATGAAGAATGAACAAAATGTTTTGTTCATCAACAAAAATGTAACAATCCAAAAGTATGCATCTAATATTGAGAATCAAAGTGTTTGAAACAATAAATAGAAAAGGAGAAATAGACAAATATTCAATCATAATTGTAGATATTTTGCCCCCTTTGAGTAAATGATAGAAAAAAATAGGTACAAATTAGTATAGATAAGAAATATTAAAAACAATGTCAACCATCTTGATCTAATTGACATTTATGGAACAGACCCCATCTCTAAAAATAGCCTGGCGATGTAGGAGGCCCCTATAGTACCAACCACTTGGAAAGCTGAGGCAAGAAGATCACTTGGGCCCAAGAGTTTGAGGTTGCTGTGAGCTTTGATGCTACTGCACTCTACAGAGGGCAACAAAATGAGACTCTATCTCAAAAAAAATAAATAGATAAATAAATAAGATAAACTTCAATGTGAACTTTTAAAGTGATGTGTTATGGACTGATTGTGTCCCCCTCCAATTCATATGTTGAAGCCTTTAACCCCCAGTGTGACTGTCCCCCTCAAATTCCTATGTTTAACCCCAGCTATGATACCAAAATAGCTATTCTAAACATGTGTGACTGTATTCTGCAAGAGAGCCTTTAAAGAACATTTAAGATTAAATGAGACTATAAGGGTGGAACTCCAATACAATAGGACTTGTGTCCTAACAAGAGGAAGGGACATAAGGAGGGTGCACACACTCAGAGAAAACGCCACCGAGGGCACACTGAGAAGATGGTCGTCTGCTAGCAAGGAAAGAAGCCTCAGGAGAAACCAACCTACCCATCTGTTGAACTTGAACTGCCAGCCTCCAGTACTGTGAGAAATAAATTTCTGTTGTGTAAGCCATCAAGTCTGCAATATTTTGTTATGGTAGCCCTAGTGAGCTAATACATCATATGTTCAAAAAGTAGATGATATCCAAAACAGTAGGTAATGTCCTAAGAAGATATATTTTGTAGTGATTTGGAGATATGGAAAACTAAGTCTCTCTCTCTCTCTCTCTCTCTCTCTCTCACACACACACACACACACACACACACACACACAGGACATATACATCCTGGAAAGTTTTATACCCAGATTCTCAGATTTTACTTTGCTTGGTATAGGTGGCTTTTATTGTCTCCCTTATAGTTATGTTTACATTTTTCTATCATGAACATATTTTAATAATTACAAATAAAGCACGTTAAAAGTTATTAAGTACAAACTGTCAATTCCTGCAAACTTTGGAATACTCACGGAAAGTGAAACACGGTAATCAAAAAAAAAAAAAAGAACTTTTATTACAAAGCTGCATTGATAGGAATTGGTTTTCACTTTCCCAAATACAAATATTGCCATAAAACAAGCTTTATATCTCTGAAAAAAAAAATTCAAATTAAAAAAGGTGAAATCATTATTGGGAAGAATTAGTAAAGATGAAAAAAAAACTGAAAGCAATGCTATGATACCAAAATAGCTATTCTAAACATTTGTGCTTGCTATGGCTTGCAGTTAAAATTTAAAAATAGCACTTAAATATGCGTGTTAATAACATCCAGAAGGCATTTCTTTCAAGCCTGTTTGGGCTGTTGAAGGGTTTAATTTAACCACAGCATTCATTTATGTCTAGCAGTTAAATTTTTTCTTTTAAGCTCAAAGGAACTGTGAGTTGTAACTATGATCTAATTGGTAAGGAATGAAGAATGTTTTTCATGTTTTATAGACAACATGAATCCTGATCATTTTACAGCAGTAAATTATGAAGCACTCCACTTGCTGTGTCTCCCTGTGGAAGCCGGGGCCTAGCTCATTAAACCATAAAAATAACTTGCTGGGTTCGGCAGCTCCTAGAAAGGCTCTCTGACAAGGTGGGTTATTTTTATTTCACTAATACACATTCACCAGGCAGTCCAGAGCAAGCGAGATTCCTTACGGTCCCCAACTAAATCAATTTATAACTACATCTACATGTCAGGGGGACGTGCCAGAAACCTAAACTGCTGTATAGGAAGATAATTTATTATTGATTTTTTTCAACCTTTTTTTTTTTTAAGTGGCTACTATTTACTGGTTCCTTGGTTCCTTTCTACAAGCAAACGATCTGTACAACACTTGCAATATGTCAAATCAGGTTTTTATGGGGAAGAAAAAAAAGAACATAGGAGTCAGGAGTGCCTGGCTTCCTGATGGCTTATAAGAGAAATAAAAGAATGAACTTTTGGTCATTTAGAAACACGTAGCAAAAATCATATCTGCTTTCCCCATTGTGAAAAACCTTATAAAATTAAGTGTTAATGATCTGTTACTTAAGTATGCATACTAAATTACCTCTTACCTAATAAACCAAGTAACTTAATTTTACTGGAAGAAAAAATTACCATAAATTTCATAGTTTTTCTCTTGAGTCAAGTATCCAGTTGCAAATAACTTGAAGACCATGCTCGCAGCCCTTGACTGGAGGAAGTTAGGAAAAGACTGTGACACAAAATTCGTAGCCTGTGGGGTTTTCCGCTGAGCCCTGTAACCACTGATTCTGTTCACTTTACCCCAGTTCTACAGTGAATAGGCTCTTGAGGGAGGACTTTAGCAGCACCAATTTCAATAGAACGAGTTTCTTTTTCCATGATTAGAATAAGAGCCACATACTTAGACTGCTGTTCTAAATTCCACCAACCACAGGGTTATTCCACCTCTATTCTTTACATTTATAATGTCAAGTAAAAACAACCTCTATCATCAGAATACTGTTAAGATTTGCTGGTGAAATGTTAAATAGCACATACTGTTAGTATAGACTACAATAATAACAATCATCCAATAATGACTGTAATATGATGAAAATAACAAAATCCTCTTAAACATATTACAACCCATTTGAGCAAGCTATCCACCAAGATTTATCCACAATTCCCACTCCCACTGTCATTCTCCCATACTGTCCTCCCATATTCAGTAGTAGATTTCTATTTTGTACATTCTTAGTAAATTGTGATTTTCCTCCCTGAGATTAGAAAACTTTCTTTTATACTAAAATACTTCTACAAGTAAATAGCAATTAGAGGTCTTAGGCCCCTGATGTAGTATATCCTGATACAATTGAAATCAGAAGATCTGGGTTTGAATCTTGACTTTACCATGTACTAATTTGTAATCTAATACAAAGTCTGTTTCATAATAAAGTATGGAATTGCTCATATTGACTACTGAAAGTGAAAAATAAAAGGGTTATATGGGTATTTAAAACATAGTTTCCACTGAGTGCATATCACATTTGCACCATTGGAAAGTAATAAAATTAAGTGGTGCTATTTATATATGATAAATCATTTTTTTTGTTTTTAACAATTTTTTGCTTCTGTCTTTTATTTTCAACAGTATGATGCACCTAAGTATGGATTTCTTTGTATTTATTCTACTTTGAGTTGTTGAACTTTTTGAATATGTAGGTTAATTTTTTTAATCAAATTTGAGGAGTTTCTAACCATTATTTTTTCAAATATTTTTCTGATCCTTTCTTCCGCTCTTCTTCTGAATCTCTAGTTACACATATGTCCATACACTTAGCATAGTCCCACAGGTCCTTCAGGTTTGTTCATTTTTCTTCAATCTTTTCTCTGTTCATTAAATTACATAATTTCTGTTTATCTATATGCTAGTTGATGGATTGCTTTTCCAACTCCAATACACATTTTTTAATTTTCTAGATCCTTATTGAGATTCTCTATTTGTTGATTCATTACTGCCATGTTTTCCTTTAATTTGTTAAACATTATTCCTTTCAGTTCTTTGAATATATTCATAATAGTGTCTTTGAAGTTTTCGTTTACCACATTTAACATTTTCAGGTAATCAGAGTGTTCATCTATTGCTTTCTTCTGAATCATACATTCCTCGTTTTGTTGAAAACTGTACATTTTATATACTCTGTGATACTAATTATGAGTTTTGATTCTGCTCTCCCCCTGCCAGAGTTCTGGTTGTATGTTTTTTGTTTGTTTATTTTTCTAATAACTTTCTTGGTACAAATCTGCAAAATTTGTTTCATATATAGTATATGGCCACTGATATCGCTAGTTAATCTTTAAAATTATTATTTCTTCAATTTTTAAAAGCTAGACCTCCTAGGAGCTGTCTCTGTACTTTAATAGTTTAGGTGTCACCCAATGAATGGGCAGAGGCTATTCTCAAGTGCTTTGTTTCTTAACAATAGATATGCCACTAAGGGAGCACATTCAAAGTGTATCTTCATGATTGCCCGATTTTACTCTCTGCTGGATCCTTTTGCATTACCCCTTTAAAAGGAGATTGAAGACAAACATAAACCTATATCACTTGTTTGTCTAGTGACATTCTAACAGGTAGTATGAGGGGGAAGAACCTGGAGAGAAGAGCAGCCTTGAAGAACACAATGCTCCCCAGTCCAAGGAGAAACTCATTCAGGCTGTGACCACACCATACATTGTGTATATTCCCATGTATGTAGCACAGGGGCCTAACATGTGATGATGGGTTGGTTCTCAATAAACATTTATTTTTTATTAATGGCAATAATGATGAAAATCATTTTAAAAATCACAGATGTATCATGCTAAGTTATCAGAAGAAAATTTGTTTGGGAAAGAAGAGTAGAGTAAAAAGAAACCAAATTTTTAATGTTGAAAATAGTATGGATTAGGGTGGAGCAAGATGGTGGCCCAGTAACAGCTTCCTTGTGGCTGGGCACGGTGAGACTGGGGAGAGAGGACTTCAGGCATCTCTGGCAGGCGGGATCTGCCCAGAAACTTCCCTTTGGGAACACAGGGAGACAGCATGAGGCTTCTGGACACCCTGAGGAAGGCAAAAGCGGCAGAGATTGGGCAAGTGGTTGCATCTGTTCATTCGGTCTGATCCTGTCGGCAGCTGTGGGTGGGGCAACAGTGCGACTGCAGGCTGGAAAGGTCTTGCCTGTGAGCTGTTTGGGTTTCTTTTGGACTTGGCACTCAGTTGAACTGCCTGGGGAGAACTTGAGCAGGAGTGTGGGGGGTTTTGAATGTTTTCTGGGGCTCCAGACTGGGCCACCAAGCCAGATGGAGCTGCCAGTGTTTGGTGGTGGGCTGTGTGGAGCCATTGTGGGAGAACTGCCCTGGCAAGCTCCACCCTCAGGGTCGCAGAACAGGCATCGGGTGGGA
>CAUYON010160351.1:0-26952 GCA_963573935.1 Arctocebus calabarensis
ATATTTGTACCAGAATGTTTATTGCAGCCCAATTCATAATTGCTAAGTTGTGGAAGAAGCCCAAATGCCCATCGACCCACGAATGGATTAATAAATTGTGGTACACGTATACCATGGAATACTATGCAGCCTTAAAGAAAGATGGAGACTTCACCTCTTTTGTGTTTACATGGATGGAGCTGGAACATATTTTTCTTAGCAAAGTGTCTCAAGAATGGAAGAAAAAGTATCCAATGTACTCATCCCTAATATGAAGCTAAATTATAGCTTTCATATGAAGGCTAAAACCCAATTATAGCACAAGAATACAGGGAAAAGGGAAAGGGAGGGGAGGGAGGGGAGGGGAGGGGAGAGGGGAGAATGGGTGGAGAGAGGGCAATTACTGGGATTATACCTACGGTGCATCTTTGCAGGGTACTGGTGAAACTTATTAAATGTAGAATATTAATGTCTTCATACAGTGATTAAGAAAATGCCATGAAGGCTAGCTCTAACAGTATGATCAAAATATTTCTGCTTGTATATGAAGTAAGCACATTGTGCCCTGTGATTGCACCAATGTACACAATTATGATTCAATAAAATTATTTAAAAAAATTATTAAAAAAAATAAATAAATAAAAGAGCAAACATACTTTTGGTAGTAAAACTTTGTACACATTCCCAGGGTGTCCAAGGTGTGACCTGAGGGCCATGTGCTGATTTTGGGAGGACAGTTTTTGTTTATCTGGGGTGTCAGAGATTGTGAAAAGTATGCGTGTGCAGTCCTTTTTTTTTTTTTTTTTTTTTTTTGCTAATCAGATTTCTGAGTGTTTGTGTATTTAATGGAAAAAACAAAAGCTTGCACACCCCTTCATTAGACACTATAGACCTTTCATTCACAGCTCATCTGTTGCTGCTATGTCACAGTCCCATTCAATTTCAGACTTTATTTAAATCCCGAAGGCATTGGTAACTAGCATAGAATATTTAAAAATAGACCAACATTTATATTTCATGAGCCGTATGACAAGATAGCGTACAAAAGTTATTCAGAACTCCTCCTCAGCCTTGCTTTGCTTCTCAAAAAAAAAAAGTGACTTTGATACTTTACCCCAGGATCCGAAAATATTTAAACCATTGTTTGTGGTATGCTCTTGTAGAATTAAACATTATTTTTCCTCCAGGCTAATAAAGATCATATTTTTCTTTTCATCACTCATTCATTGTACACTTTAAATTTCATAAAGAATTACATTATATTTAGAGAGAAAGGAGGTAGGACCAGTGTGGGAGCAGCTGTCCCGGGTACACCAGTTGATAAAGTTGGCAGCACAGCAGGTGGCTAAGGCTCTGAGACCTGAAAGGAAGCCAGAATCTCAGTTACCAGTGTCTCTCCCTATCTCTGTCTCTCCGTCCCTCCTTCTATCTCTGTCTCTCTCATCTTAAATTTTGGAGTTCTCATTTCCTCTATTTGTCATCACTGTCAATTAGGATTAATCTTTTATGGCAGAACTAATTCACAGTCAGTTCTGTTCGTATCCCAGGGTTTATGTGAAAGTTCTTTGCGAGGAAACTCAGAAAGCCTTTCCTCTCTCCCACATCCTCTCAGCCCTCACTGAAGTGTCTCTCCCTGCATTCTCTTGCTCCTTGGATTTTCTGGCCCTACAAGGAGGCGTTCTTGAGTGTAGTAGTGCTGCCAATAAACCCCAAAGCCCGAGTTCTTTCTCTCTTGTCAGCCCCTGTTGAACTCCTCCTGGGAGTGAGGACAGGAACTTTTCTTCTACACCATTTCCTCAGCCTCACCATTTCTTTCTGAGACTTTGGTGAAAATATCAGAGGAAAGTAAAACATACGTGCACTGTCGAAACAAATAGGTAATTTGGTTATGTAATTTTCAACACAGAAATTTCTTGCCATTTTGCTCAAAAATTCCAACATGGAGAGACAAGTTTTAAATGAATTTTATTGATGAAATTTCAATGTCATGCTCATGTATGCTATGAGCCTCCAGCCTCCACTAGCTAAATAACATCATCTTTGATTCTAAATCCTTTAAAAAGCCTTACATCTTCAAGGAGGGGAAGATCATCCTTGACTATGTAAGGCTTTTAGATATTACATATCTGCTATCACTTCTTTACTTTTGCAGTAATTGTGTTCCTGCACCATGCAAGGTAAACCTCTAAAGCTAAGCATACAGGGAAGAAATAATATTTGGGAGCAGAATGTTCCACTTTAATAAAGTTTTTATAATTGTGAAATAATACCTTTATTTCATTTAAGCTTCCCTATCCATAATAACTGTCTCTTAAAGTGGGATTTTCATATAAATTCTTATACTGTTTATTATGAGTATCACTCCAGAACTATTACTAACATACTTAAAGCAAAACTTTTGAAAGTGGGGCAAGATGCAGGAACAATTCTTAACTGTATGTGGAACTGTCCTCTGCATTGCAGACACTATAACATCCTGGCCGACAATCAGTGCCCATATGTGTATCAATGAGATGTTTTACTGAACTGTGGAGGGAGAGTGGTAGTTGGATTCCTGTTGGGAAGGAGGCTAACCTAATGGAATACGGGATGCATCAACATTTTAGCTTGATCCTGATACTGCAATACAGGAAACATTACACTTCATTAGCAGTTCAGTTTTCTCTGTATAGGAATTTAGATTTTTTTGTGTGTCGATGAGTTACAGGTATATGTATATTTTTGCATATCATTTTCTGCTAGTAGTTCCATATAAATACCTAATTTGGACTCTGTAAGTTGGGTTCTAGTTTGCTTGGCTATGCGAAAGGAAATCAAACTATTTACACTTACTCATCTATGCGTTTTTTCATAAGAATCATAATAAAAATATTAATTTATAGTTCTGCATAGACAACTGATCAGCTGGTTTTCACGTTAAGAACATTTTATTTTGAAAATTGTCAAGAGTATAGTGGGGAAAATGTGAACTCTGTGGAATATGACCTCCTGTTGCAGCTGGAGATTCAGAACCTCTTCCTCTTTCCCCATATTTCTGGGGACAAGAGTACATTTATAGGGGATCATTGACTAGTTTATTGATAAGAGGCCATCTAAGGAAATGTTTGCTATTATGATGGTGTTGGGGAAGGATGTGGCCATGGTGTCTAGTGAACCCAGAATATTATTGTCTAGTGAACCCAGAACACTATTTCCAGCCATAATGCCTCTCTCTGCAATAGATATAGTCAAATGTTAAATATCTGATTAGGTGTGCACTGGAGGAGAAGTGAAAATGTTTGATGACCTCTCAGCTGGGTAGCATTTATAAAAGAAGGATCTTTGTGGATGCTAGAAGCAGTACAAGTGGAAGATATTATGTTTTCAAATAATAACTCAGGGTGGAAGATGTCAGTTCCTGGTGAAGACAAATTTAGCTTTGTAAGAATTTATTGAACTTCCACAATGCGTGTAACCATGTACAAGCTGGAGTTCAAAATCATTACACCCTCTCCTCCTATCCCAACAGGAAAACATGTTTCCAATTCATCAAAGTCAAGAGTTTAGAAGTTACACAATTTTCCCGTGCTTCATCTTTGTAGAGGTAAGAGAAATCTGGAAATTTATTTTTTATAATTTATATTATCCAAAATAAATAAACTATCCCTTCAATAATGGCTTTGTATCCATTGAAGATTTAACTTTGAAACCTGTTATGTCTTGGGATTGTTTTCATTGAAGTGTTTCATGGTCATGGTGGTTCTGAACACTGGTGCTGTTTGCATCATGCCCAAGTTCTTTTTAGATGCAGAGCTATATGGTTTTGAGATCACTGACGCATCATTTTTATCTCCCCTCATTTTCTAATATCCATCCCACTTCTCACATGCTCTTCCTTATCCCAGAACCTCTCAGCCTTGTTTGAGAACACCATAACATTGACTTTGTGTGACTGGTTGGTACAGCCACATCTGACCTCAGTTTAACCAGCAAGCCTTGAGGTTAATGTGCACCTTTGGCTCGTCCTCCTCCTCCCTGGATCAACACCAGTCATCTCTTTCATTTCCATGCACTTTATTTGGTTTCTCTCACCTTCCTTCCCCATCCACTATGACAAGATCTATAAGCCCTATGGTCTTCTTACAGTCTCATTCTGTCCATCTGGGAATGTAAGGAAGTCACATTAATGGAAAGTGATAGGGCATATCTGAGATTGTCAAATCACACAGAATAATCGTATGCTCCCATGAAGAAGCTCATGGAATATTTAATGTATGTCTGAAAGAACCACCATTCCTATGTTGACCTTTCTAGATTGTGTGTGCACAGCATTTCCATAGTACATCAACAAAGGCCAAAGGTCACCTACATAGAACCTGTTTGACTAGCCCAGACTACTGCTGAAGTACTACTACTGATTTTTAAGTGTAGAAATATCATAACTGCATTTTATAGTGACATCACCATGGATGATATATTAGATATAATATCACTATATCATATATATAATATGATATGATATCACTATATGATATTCAAAATATCACAAATACATTTTATAGTGATATTGCTTTTATGATATGTATATGCTTTTCATGTTATAAGGAATAGAGAATTTTAATTAAGCCAGAAATGTTAAATCCATAATAGCTTTCTTCAACAACAATTTTAACAAGATTATGGCTTAATGTTCAGAAATTACAATTACTTTCTTAGAGTCTATCTCCCTTTTTATTATCACAATAGTGTTTTATTGTCCTATAAAATGATCTAGGAAATGCATGTACAGGGAGACAAGGATATCCACATACTGGGGAGGAAAGGTAATAAACTCATCTGAGTTTTCTGATTTTTAGATCATTCAAAATATGCTTTAGCCCTACAAACACTAAAACTATTTTAAGAGATTAGCATTTAAAAAAATGAATAAAAATCCAAAAGCAAGCTAAAATGAACATTTTTAGCATTAATGGCTTAGAACTTTAGCCTTAGCAGGAAAAACATTTACCTAAAGGCAAACTCACAAATGATGGACTGTAGACAATGCTTCTTTTAAAGTTAAGTGAAAAGCTATCTAACATGCTTATTGCTACCAATTCTTTTTTAATCTGGAAAAGAAAGATTTGGGAATGGAAAGAGGTTGAAAACTCAATTATACTACAAGTAAAATATGCAGAAGCTCCTAAGTAGCTGAACAGGGTTGGCAAAGGGAAGCACAGATATGAGAGGATTTTGCTATTTAAAGTTCATGAGATAAGAGAGAGCAAGAGAACTGGAACACAGTGGGATAAATGACAAACTCCATTGCCAAATCACGTTCTCTAAACTGAAACAATTCTGCTTTTGGGGGAGCAATGGATGTTCTTTGGAAGGATTCTAGCAACTGAAAAAAAAATGCTTTTGGGTGAGTTGGGGACAATTGCTAAATTATCTGTGGAGTAAATCCAGGAATTCAGACACAGAGCAGATAGTTGGTATAGAAGGAGGGAACTGTTTTAACTTAACATGAAATTGTATTTTAATTGATGGTAATGTATGAACAGAGATTGTTAGTCTATGAATCTACTCTAGGAGATATTAACTCATCCCTCAGTTTAACAAACAAGAGGTTGGATGGGGGAGGATGGGTAGAGGAAGGGTAATTGGTGGGACCACACCTACAGTGCATCTTAGAAAGGTACAGGTGAAACTTACTAAATGTAGAATATAAATGTCTTAACACAATAACTAAGAAAATGCCATTAAGGCTATGTTAACCAGTTGGATGAAAATATTCCAAATTGTATATAAAACCAGCACATTGTGCCCCATGGTTGCATGAAGGTACACAGCTATGATTTAATAAATTAAAAGAAAAAAAAAAAGAAAAACGTTTTGTGCAGCATGGTATTCACTAATCTAACTTTGCATAACTAAAGCAGAAAACCCAGGCATAACTGCTCTTCTCAGTACTATTCATTCTGTACCTAATTAGATAGATCAGAATATAAATCCTACTTCGACCTGGTTTCCTGGCCTTCCTTTGCATAGCTCAACTTCTGGCTTGCTCCGACCCAATGCAGTTTTGCTGCCCAGGTCCTTAGCTTCAGCTGTCCCCATCTTTCAAAGCAACAAGAGAGAACCAGTTCTCCCGCTGGACCATCAATTCCATTCCCCTATTTTCTTCCTAGACAGCACTTTATCTTTTTCTTACAAATGAAAATGACTTTTGCCCGTGATTTTAAAGTAATAAATATTTAAGTTAAAAAAAATAGATATTATAGCCATGCCTTAGAATTTAATTTATTCAGCTCCATTTACTGAATATCTTCCATGAAGCAGGCATTGTTTTAGGCTCTGGAGATACAATGATAATGGAATTAGGTAATTTCTTTTTCCTCATGAATGAAACATTTCAACGATCTGAGAAAACTAACAATAAGTGGGTAGAACATTTAGGGAAGCAACTGTGGATAAATGCGATGGGGAAACAGAAACCAGGAAATGAGGACAGGATTTGGTGATGGCAGGTGGGGTTCTCATAATTTTTTTAAAAATGTTACTCCTAGTGAATATCTGTCAATATTTTAGCATAGTAATTACTACACATTTTGTTTTTAAGATTGACTTTAGTGTTTAATCATAATATGTATGCATGGTTTAAAAGATTAAAAAATCTTTAACAAACAAAAACAAAAATTGCAGTCTACTAATTGTGTCCCCTTCCTATGAAATAATTTTATTTGTTTCTTCAAATAATATGTATATACTACTATCTTTGGATTTATAAATTTTGGATATTTTTTACTAATTTCCTGTTAAGGGGAGGAATACATTAGCATTTGCATTACCTGTTCGCTCTCCTCTCCTCACTATTGTTATGATCATGTAGATTCTATTCAAGTACTACACTAGGGGTGAGTGAATCTCTTTTCTTTCACAACTTTTAGTTTGTCTTGCAGTTGAAATGACTTCATTAATCTTATTTGCTTAGTTTTCTTCAAATATCTGGCTGACTCTTGACACACAAGAGTAGTAATAGCTTTATTAAAAATGTCTTGATAGTTTTGTTCATGATCAAAGGTATCAATCTACTAGTCACTTTCTTCCCCCTCTGAATACTCCAGGTGACTTTCAACTGGTCTGTTAATTTTCTAGGTGTGGTCCTCAACAGTCATCTTGGGATTTTCTTTTGCTGCCATCTTGGGTGTCACCTTTTCCCCCTATACCTTGGATTCTAGGTCTCCCATTCTTGGTTTATTTTAGTGGGGAAAATCTTCCCAAAAGTTCTCAGAAAAGTTTATGTCTTATTTTTCTATTGTTTCTATGACAAAGCACCACAAATTTATTGACTTAGAACAACACAAATTTATCAGTAGGTGGTCGTGTAGGTTATGCATCTGACTCAGATCTCATTAGAATAAAAATCAAGGTATGGTTAGGGTTGCCTCTCCTTCAAGAAGTATAGGAAGAATGTCTTTCCTTGCCTATTCTGGTGTCTAGAGGCAACCCACATTCTTTGGCATTCTCCTTCATCTTCAAAGCCAGCTCTGGTTGAACAAGACCTTCTCCTATTCTGAAGATGCTTTTGATTACATTGGACCCACCTGAATAACCTAGATAATCTTACTATTTTAGAGTCAACTTGCTAGCGAAGATTGCTTCATCTGCAACCTTAAGAAACAGATTCATAGTTTCCAGGGATTAGGACATGAGCATCTTTGGGAAGTCTGTTATTCTGCAAATCGCAGGGTACATAGAAAATGTGTCTGAAAGTTTTCATTGTACATATATGTCTAATTAATAGATTGGCTGAGTATAGAATTCTAAGTTGAAAATAATTCCATTCAAAATTTGTAAAGCATTACATCATTCTCTTGCATTTTGCAAATTTCTCTTCAAGTCAGTTGACATCCTGAGTCTCAAGAAGTTTGAAGTCTCAAGAATTTATCTTTACCGGTATTACAAAATTTTACAGTGGTGTATCTTGGTTTATATATTTTTAATTTAGTGTTTTGGGCTCTTTAGGGGGGTTCTTCTAGTCTGATTTTCCCATGTATGTCAGTTCTAAATTTTCCAAAATTATTTGCCATTATTTATTTTTCATCATGTTTTTCTATCTGGAGGTCTTAGGGTTTTGATATTTGATTTCCTGAATATCACACTTATATGAGATAGAGGCGACATCACACCACATCCACACACATACACACACACACACACACTCACACACAATAGGTAAGAGGAGAGAAATTATAAATATATAAAAACAGGGAAATTAATCTATCTATCTATATATATATATATAATTTTGGCAGATTTCTTCAACCTTATCTTCCAAAAGTCTACTTTAAAGAATAAATTAGCTATAAGATTTCTAATTTATAAGCACTCTGCCTTATTCTTTGTTCATCTCTGTTAATCTCATTCTTTTCTTGACTTATGAATACAATATTTTCTTTTGAAAAAATAGCACTGTCTCCACTTTCTCTTAATCTCATTTATTTCTGGATGTTTTCCTCCCTCCCTCTTTAATATTCTTTCTAATATTTAGTATTATCTAAATATCCATCACATATAGGAATAAGGCACAGTAGTTGACTGAAAATCTGAGGTGTGGGTTCAGGGTTATTGATAATTGTGTTAAGACACAAGCTGGAAATTATTGATTGCGAATGACTCTATGGCTGAACTAAATCCTTAGTTACTAAGGTTAAATCACTGGATTCATCACCAACAAATAAGAAAGGTCACATCTTTTCCATTCTACTTTATTACTACATTGTAGAATTTTTTATGTTATGCAAAGTATCTATCTCAAAATTTTTTTTAAAGTGATGTGTACCTTTAAGATAAAAAACGAGAAATTAGTTTAAAAGCTGTGAATGAAATGGATTCCTTAGCTCTCCCTTTCATTCCACTTCATGGCTTAGAAGATACCTCTTGATGCTTAGAAGGAGAAATTAGATGAGGCATAAAAGCATCAATAAGCAGAATTAACGATTTACCTTCCCTGGTGTGAACTTTAAGATCAAAACATTCTACTTTTATTTCCCTATAGGAAATGCATTTTACCACATATCAAAGTTTACAAAGGATTTTTTGTCACTTTATGATTTTTTTCTTTCATACTTGAGTATTTTATTCAAATATTTTTCCATCACCTATTGTGGGTTGTGGTCATTAATAAATAATTATAACTAAAAATATAGCTAATTCTGTATTTTATAGAAAACAAGACAGAAGAAATTCTTCCTCTGATTTCTCTTGGTTTGTTCATAAATAATATGAAAGCCCTACCTGATCTAGCACAGGATAAATTTTGAGAACTCCTAAACACACGAGTCCTGTCCTCCTTACACTGAGAATGGTCTAATGAGCAAGTTATTCACAACTACACCATAGTGCTTTCCATATGCTTATGTCAATGTGGAAACCAGGAAAAAGAAGAAGATTATGTGAAAGTAGACTGTGAAGGATTTGTGATAATGCTGTTTTTTTAAGGCTGCAGAGTATTATTTTGGAAGTAGAGGAAGGAAGATCATTCTGGAACTTGGTTTCAGCAACAGAAGAAGGGAACAGAGGAAGAAAGTTTACCTACTGTGGAAATAAACTACAGATGAGAACAATCAAGTTCCTGTTGGGAAGGATCTTAAAATTTGATAGTCTATATATACACACTTGTGTGCGCACACTCGCGCCCTCGCACACACACACATAGCTCCTGCTTTAATGGATCTTCATTTATATTCTGAAAGACAACAGAAATCATTATGTATGTTCTTTTAAATAAAAATAATTTTATTAATGAGGTTTTTTTTTTTTTTAGATGAAACTGGTAGTGGTATTCCACATGGCTTTCTTTTCTTTTTTTTTTAATGATCAGGGACACCACATTGGAGGATACTTTATTAATTAACTTTTGTGATGGTAAAATCCTAAACTATCAAGTAGAACCGTGTATGAAGAAGAAACGATGAATCTAAAGTCTTATTTCAATACTCGCTCCTTCCTTAGCTATGCTGCAAAGGTAATGGAGAAGTTAAAGATAATTCACAAAGCCCAGCAGTACTAGGGAATGAACTTTAAATAATTTATGTAGTGAGAAATATTTTCCATGTTAGGAATTACTCTAATACTAAAATTCGTAGCATAGGTAGGAAAGGTAGTGTAAGTTGTAGAGGCCCTGAGTGTTTCTTAGTTAAATTTTTTAAATTTTGTTCACTCTCCATTTAGAGTGTTATTTATTTTCTTCTTTTTTAAGGACCATACTTCTGCTGTTAACAGAAAAGCATCATATCTTAAAAACAATGACTAATTAATTAACATACTGTATGTCTGTAGGAATGAAATGCCCACATCATTTCTATTCTCTTCTGGATTTTTAAAATTTATCATGTTGTAGTGATCTGGATAGGCTCTTCATGTGGGATAATTTCCAAACCAAGAGATTTACGTTCCATTATGCAAGTTGTTATAAATGGATAATTTGTTAAAATCCATCTTTTCCCCTCTGTTTTCAACGTGGGTTAAATTACTGAGTAATATTAATTTTTGAGTCCTTTTCTAGTTTTTGAGTTTCATTAGGCCCACATATTCAGTATTTGTGGAGTAAGCAAAGACACGACTGTGCCTAAAAATTAGGAAGAATGTGGACAAGTGAGTGCCATCACCCTGACCCTGAACATGGCTGAGACCTCCTGATGTGTCTGTTGAACCAGGACATAGGGGACAGGGAGGTAACGTTCAGTTTCGATGGCAACTGAAAAATTATAATTGATTGGCTAGAGAAACCTATTTCCAAGATGGCAAATAGCTATTGACAACTGTCTGAGGCCAAAATTAAACTCCATGGCTTATATTAAATTCCAACCTTCTCTTTACAACTAAGCTTTAAGTAAAATTGTCTCCATAAGTCTTCCAGGGAAATCTTACATATCTTAATTTTTCAAAATTGTCAGGACAGAGAAATGTGTAAGCAAACAAATTAAACAGGGAAATGGAGCCACATTCCCAACAGACTGCTTTCATGTATTTAAATTTGTCTTATGTTCACTCAACTTCATAGGCATTGCTGCAAAAATTTACCAGGAAGAAGTAGGCAGTGTATTCTATTCTCATTTGACCTCGGACAATAGGTTATTCATCTAATTTATATTCCATCTGACACATTTTAAACTCAGTTGGCTCTTGAAAATTATTTGTGACTCCTGCTCATTCTTCACCTTTCCCTCTCCTGTTTCTTTTTATCCTGTGAGAAAGACATTTTGCAGAAGTTACTTCTAAGGAAACAAAGAGCAGTGTTGTTGCCATATACAATCCTTCTATTTCCATCAGGCAATTTCAGTTGCTCTGGTAACCTGGGAATTCGCCTTCACTCCCTTCAGGTAGCGTTCAGACTCCACAAAGGGGTCTTGCACTGAGGATTACTTACTGCATTTTCAATCCTATAGTTTTGCACCGAGACAACTTCAGACAGCAGAGCTTCCATCCAGCCACTTCTCCTGGACTGGACTGGGTAACACCTGCTAAGATTCTTACATAAGAAGAGTTGATGACTTGATGGTGGATGTGGCTAACTTTCCACAGGAATGACAAGGGCAGAAGTGTTTAGAGAATTTTGTCCCTATAAGAATTGGCCAGTTAAAAACTATTAAATACTATAAAAATCAACTTGCAAATAAAAGTTTTTCTCCATACTAATGAAAAGCCTAATGGTCCACTTTGGAAAATTTACTTTACCAAAGAAGGGCAGTCCTGTGTACATAGCTGTGTATGCCAATGAATGCTTCATTTTTCTCACTTAGTTCATTTTCAAGAGGAGAAAAGTAGTTATAATTTTAATGAAAACTGATTAATACTAATACAAATGACAATGAAGCAGTGTGGTAGAGGAAGGCCACGGAGCTGAGATGCACAGGATCCCAGGGAAACCGGGGGACACTTTGTATAGAATAAATTTTGCTTAGTCATAATCTTGGAGTTAGGTCCTTGGGTTCCAGTGCAGTTCAATATAAGCAAAAACTTAGCAAATTCATTTAACTTCACTCTGAGACTCATTTTTCACCTTTGTAAATGGAAATAATCATAGTGGTTACCTCACAGGATCATTGGTAAGTAATCGATAAATTGTTTTATGTCATGTATTTAGACATTGCCTGGGACCTTATGCTCTCCATACTGTTAGTTGTTAATGTTTTCTTATTCATTCAACGATTGTCTATTGTACTGTTCCAAGTCCTAGTCCTTTTTGGGTATTCCAAATTGAACACTTTCTCTACTCAAGGGTTGTACAAGCTAATGTGAGGAATAATATCATAGTTAAGCTATTTAAATGAGTACTACCTGTAATGGAGAGCCCTAGAAACTGTGTTTGTTACCTCTGATCTTGCTCTTTTTTTTTGTTTTTAAGACAGAGTCTCACTATGTCACCCTGGGTAGAGTGCTCTGGTATCACAACTCACAGCAACCTCAAACTCTTGGGCTTCAGATGTTCCCTTGTCTCAGCCTCCCAAGTAGCTGGGACTACAGGTGCCTGCCACAACACCTGACTATTTTTTTTTTTGGCAGTTGTTTAGATGGCCTGGGCCAGGTTAGAACCCGTCACCCTCAATGTACGTGTCTGGTGCTATAACCACTGTGGTTTGGGTGCCCCAAACCTGATCTTGCTCTTTGATAAGATGATTGTACCATAGTTGATAGTTGATTCAAAGTAAACCAGCTCTGGGAATTAATATTGGGAATTAATATTCAGAAATACAAATTATCCTCCAAAGATTGTCTGAATTGAGGACAAGTATAGTCAGGAGATATGAGAACTATGGTCAATTGTTTTCAAAATATATTAGAAAAATCTTATATTCTAGGAGCATAAACAAAAACTAGAGTACAATATATAGTTTTCTGCAAGTTTTTCAATTTTGGGTCCATATCTTTATTAAAGCATTTTCTGTCTGTGAGCTACATTTAAAAATTTATGTCTTAATGGTCAATTTCTCCTTGTCATCCAGTTGGTAGGATTTATTTTCTGCCACTTAAAACCAAAGTGCTTTGGCTTGGTGCCTGTAGCTCAAGCGGCTAAGGTGCCAGCCACATACATCAGAGCTGGTGGGTTCAAATCTGGCCCGGGCCCACCAAACAACAATGACAACTATAACCAAAAAATAGCTGGGTGTTGTGGTGGGTCCCTGTAGTGCCAGCTACTTGGGAGGCTGAGGCAAGAGGATCTCTTGAGCCCAAGAGTTGGAGCTTGCTGTGAGCAGTGACACTACAGCACTCTACAGAGGGTGACAGCTTGAGACTCTGTCTCAAAAAAAACAAAAACACAAAATGAATCAGAATAAACCTCGAATAGCCAAGACATTACTCAGAAATAAAAACAAAGTAGGAGGAATCATGCTATCAGACCTGAGACTATGCTATAAATCGATAGTGATCAAAAACAAAGAGGTAGATGTATGGAACAGAATAGAGAACCAAGAGATGAATCCAACTGCTTACCATTATTTGATCTTTGACAAGCCAATTAAAAACATTCAGTAGGGAAAAGATTCCCTATTTAACAAATGGTGCTGGGTGAACTGGCTGGCGACCTGTAGAAGACTAAAACTGGACCCACACCTTTCACCATTAACTAAGATAGACTCTCACTGGATTAAATATTTAAACTTAAGACATGAAATTATAAAAATATTAGAAGAAAGTGCAGGGCAAACTCTTGAAGGAATCAGCCTGGGTGAATATTTTATGAAGGGGATCCCCCAGACAATTGAAGCAGTTATCAAAAATATACTACTGGAACCTGATCAAACTAAAAAGCTTCTGCACAGCCAAGAACATAGTAAGTATAGCAAGCAGACAGCCCTCAGAATGGGAGAAGATATTTGCAGGTTATGCCTCTGACAAAGGTTTAATAACCAGAATCCACAGAGAACTCAAACGTATTAGCAACAAAAGAACAAGTGATCCCATCTCAGAATGGGCAAAGGACTTTAAGAGAAACTTCTCTAAAGAAGATAAGCACATGGCCTACAGGCACATGAAAAAATGCTCACCATTCTTAATCATCAAAGAAATGCAAATCAAAACTACTTTGAGATATCACCTAACTCCAGTAAGATTAGCCCACATAATAAAATCCCAAAACTAGAAATGTTGGTGTGGATGTGGAGAAAAGGAAACACTTCTACATTGCTGGTGGGAATGCAAACTAATACATTCCTTTTGGAAGGATGTTTGGAGAATACTTAGAGATCTAAAAATAGACCTGCCATTCGATCCTATAATTCCTTTACTAGATATATACCCAGAAGACCAAAAATGACATTATAACAAAGATATCTGTACCAGAATGTTTACTGCAGCCCAATTCATAATTGCTAAGTCATGGAAGAAGCCCAAGTGCCCATCAACCCACAAATGGATTTATAAATTGTGGTACATGTATACCATAGAATATTATTCAGCCTTAAAGAAAGATGGAGACTTTACCTCCTTCATGTTTACATGGATGGAGCGGGAACATATTCTTCTTAGCAAAGTATCTCAAGAATGGAAGAAAAGTATCCAATGTACTCTGCCCTACTATGAAGCTAATTTATAGCTTTGATATGAAGGCTGTAACCCAAGTGTAGCACAAGAATATGGGGAAAGGGGCTCGGCGCCTGTAGCTCAACCAGCTAAGGCGCCAGCCATGTACACCTGAGCTGGCGGGTTCAAATCCAGCCCGGGCCTGCCAAACAACAATGATGGCTGCAACCAAAAAATGGCCGGGCGTTGTGGCAGGTGCCTGTAGTCCCAGCTACTTGGGAGGCAGAGGCAAGAGATTCGCTTAAGCCTAGGAATTGGAGGTTGCTGTGAGCTGTGATGCTACAGCACTCTATCCAGGGTGACAGCTTGAGGCTCTGTCTCAAAAAAAAAAGAATATGGGGAAAGGGGCAAGGAAGGGGAGGGGATAGGGGAGCTTGGGTGGAGAAAGGGTAATTGTTGGGCCACACCTGCAGTGCATCTTAGAAGGGTACAGGTGAACCTTACTAAATGCAGAATACAAATGTCTTCATACAATAACTAAGAAAATGCCATGAAGGTTATGTTAAACAGTTTGATGAAAATATTTCAGATTGTGGGCAGCACCTATGGCTCAGCAAGTAGGGTGCCAGCCCCATATACTGAAGGTGGTGGGTTCAAACCCAGCCTTGGCCGAACTGCAAAAAAAGAAAAAAAAGCGGGTGCCTGTAGTCCCAGCTACTCGGGAGGCTGAGGCAAGAGAATTGCCTAAGACCAGGAGTTGGAGGTTGCTGTGAGCTGGGTGATGCCACAGCACTCTGCCAAGGGCAATAAAGTGAGACTCTGTCTCTGCAAAAAAAAAAAAAGAAAAAGAAAATATTTCAGATTGTATATGAAACCAGCACATTGTACCCCTTGATTGCATAATGTACACAAATATGATTTAATTAAAAAAAGAAAATGAAGTGCTTTAACTATAACACATGATTTGATACGAAGGAGTGAACTAATATTTAAAACCAAGTTAGAAATGAAGGATTTATTATTGGTCATAGCAACAAGAGGAGTTTTAGGAAGAGAAGACTAAAGCCTAATCTAAGCTGAGCAGCAAGGGTGGTACATGCCCCAGCCAAGCTGCATTGAAAGTACTATTGCTTCCTCTGCAGACTTTTTTCTCAGCTATTCCCTTATAAAATCTAAGTCCAGGATCCCTTTAAGAAAGACATTGTGGGACTTCTAATAGTAATGGTCAAAATTTGTATGCATTATAATTTGCAAATAATATTTGTTAGCAAAATGTAGAAATCCCCACCCCAATATTGTGTGCCCCCACAATACCTGACTAGTATTCTAACGCATTTTTTTGCATGGAATACAGTAGCAAATGCATGTTAATTACCTAACAGAATCTATGCTTTGCATAATTAATAAATACTGGGCTTCTGGGAAATGTTTGAATGAATATAGGTAATATTTTATACTAATGATACACACGAATTAACCAAAATAAAATGTGCAAATTATCTTGTGGTAACTCTGTAGTTATTAATAATGTTATTGGTTTGGGATTCTAATTGTAGTCAATGAAAAAATTATAATCTTAAATAATATAGATTATTTAGATTATTTGGAGACTCAGGGAGGAGTATTCTTCAGTAGTAAAACCAGTTTTATGTAAATATGCAAATATATTCTTTATTCTGAATTTTACATGTTCCTAAATATCAGACATATTCACTTCTCAGACTGAGATTTAATTTCCGAAAAATTTAAGCAATGTCTATAAGGAAAGCAAGATGGTTCCTAATCTTCTAGGTATGAGTTGAATAAGAGCACAAAACTTTCTACCTAAAACCTTAAAAAATTGGAAAAGATGTTGAATGCTGCACCACCTGCCAGTTTCCCTTCCAGGAAAAGATTTTCTCCTTTTAGAAATATTTTATAATGTATTTACTTACTTCTAAAAGTGTTAGTATTTATTTATAATGTTTGTCTGGAGTTTTGCATTAAAGCAACATGAAGAAACAATAACTGTGTTTACACTCCCATCTGCAATCATGTAAAAGGTAGACAATATGTAAAACAATAATTTTCAGATATTAGACATCAGGCATTGAGGGAAAATTATTCACGACATAGGAGAAACAGTAAAGTAAGTCCAGTGATTGCCCCGGCAGTCCCAGAGAGTCCACCGAACAGGTAGGGAACCTGAGCAGAGCCCAGTGTTCTCCTGGGGTGAAGTCGTGAAAGTGAGAGTCTAGGAATAGAATATTAGTAATAAAAGAACTGAATGGAAAAGGGAGAGAGAGAGAGAAAGAGAGACAGATCTGCAGATGATCCACTTTTACTGTTCAACTGAGTTGAACAGCACATGCATGTGAGAAAACTACTCAAAGCTAGAGAAAAAACTCTGAGAAAAGTAGGAGAAACAAGACCCATAGATGACATAAGGCCAGAAACAGTTTGTGTTCTCACCAGCAGGAATTAACAGAGAAACAACTCACAATTCAAGGGATTTAATACAGAGTACTCAGAAGTGTACCAATGCCTTAGTAGTTAGGGAAACTAGCCATGCACTGAATTATTGCTCTGGTCTCGAATGACAGGCTTAGAGCCTTGAAAAGATGAAACTGTTACTGAGTAGTAAGTTCATCACATACTTAGCTCAAGAATATTTATAGGCCAAGCACAGTGGCCCACTCTTGTAATCCCAGAACTTTGGGAAGTTGATGTAAGAGGATTATTTGAGGCCAGGAGTTTAAGACCAGCAAGATCAACATAGCAAATTCCTTCCTGCGGAAAATATAAAAAAAATTATCTAGGTGCAGTGATGCTTGCCTGTGGTCCCAGCTACTTCAGAGGCTGAGCAGGAATATCCCATGAGCCTGATAGGTGGAGGTTGCAGGGGACTGTGATTATGCCACTGCACTCCAGCCTGGGCAAGAGAGTGAGACACTATCTCGAAGAAAAAAAAGAAAAGAATTTTTATAGAAATGCAAAAACATCTAACACTTAAAAGAGAAAAATTACAATGACCAGAATCTAAACAAAAACCACAAGGCATTCAAGAAAGGAGGGAACATGACCCATAATGAAAATTAATGAAAATAAACACTAAAGGTAACACAGGAGTTACATAGGTCTTCCCACTCGCCTTTACCCTGAGGAGAGGGTGGGGGTTGATGCTGCTGTCTCAGGTGGCATAGGCAGGGGAGGAAACAGGTGGAAGGAGAGAAAAGAGAGGCAGGCACACTGCTATAGCTTTATGGAAACACATCACAAATTTGGTCTGATTTTTTTGTTTTTGTATTTCTCTAAAAATGTTTCCATCCAGCACCAACCCTTCTTCCACCATTTGCTTTAGTTTCAGTTCCAGTATCATAGAAAAGTCCGTGTTGTAGAAGTTGCCAAAGCAGCCTTGAATAATTGAGACCCTTCTGCCAGGTGGTCTAAAGTCAATTTGTTTTCCGGCACAGCTTTTTCCACATTTTCTTCCTCAGCATCTGGCACTGGTTTGGAAGAGCTCCTCTTCATCAAGTCATTGTCTGTTAATTCCTCTGATGTAGTTAGTGTCTGTTAGCTCTTGATTTTATCTAAGATCCATATTTTTAAATCCTTCACTTCCCCCCTTATTTTTTGTCATATTCACAATCTCTTTCATGATGTCTTTGATTGGGTCTATTGTAAATCCCCTGAAGTGATAAATAACATCTAGACTGTAGGAGCCCATATAGTGTATGGCTAGGAGGAGTGAAAGTTATAAGAAATACCTGTATAGCTGGATAATGGAACACCTTGGTGAAAAGGGCATGGAGAGGAATTTAGCTCTCCTAACAAGCATGAGAGCTTGTGAGATGAGAGCAGTGCTGAGTTGGCAGTCTATACACCTGTGCTGTTGAGAGACACGAGATCAGACTTATATTAGGCTGGAGGAGAAGGCAGTCAGGAGCATGCGCATTCTGTCACGGAACCACTTAACTTTGACCCTGTCACCTCTGCTGCCTGCAGAATTCCAGCATGGCGTCTCTCTGCTGAAGATCACCAAGCTCTGCTAAAGACTAAGATCTATCTATTCTAAGACTGCTTTACTCTCTGGAAGACTCTCTCTCCTGCTAAAGTAGATAGTCCTAAGATAAACTGTTCCTGAGAAAGGTAGCTTAGTGGTCCCAGTATGTAACCTAGTTAAGCTAGGCCCGAGACCTGGCCATAGACACAGTTTTCTTCAGCCAGGAATTTATTGTTTTGGGCTTACTGGCTTTCATGGTTTTTCCTATAACAATGATGGCATCTTTAAAGGTGTAATTCCTCCAGACTTTGTTGATGTGCATATAGGTTTCTCTTCCTTCGTATTGACAATCTTCTGCATGGAGTACCAGGTATAGTAAGCCTTAAAGGTCCTTATGACTCCCTGATATGGAGGCTGAATTAGAGACATTGTGTTTGTGGGGAAATGGACCATTCAATGCTTTTAGTGTTGAAATAATGGAGTTCTAGGTGGCCAAGGGTATTGTTCAATATCATAAGAACATTAAAAGGCAGTGCCTCACTGGCACCGTGCTTCCTGACTTCAAATACAAAGCATGGATAGAACCAGTTCAGAAAAAGGGATCTCATTGTCCAAGTCTTTCTGTTGCAAAATCAAAAGACCAGCAGCTGGTCTCCTAAGTGCAGTGAAATATGAGTTATGTCACTAATTATGTCTCTCTTTGGGACTAAATTTTAATTTTTATCACTTGAATTTATGTTCCTTATGTATCGATAAAACATTATTTTAAATTAAAAACTGATTCAAATAGCCAATCAAATGAATAAAGGCCAAAATATATTTTATTAACATGCCCTATACTGGTGAGATTATCTATTTCTATATTGGCTATCATATCTAAAAGCTTCTTGAGTCTTTTTTTTTCAGCCAGACAAATTAAAATAACTGACGTATTTGTCTGTATATTTGTGAATGAAGAGTAAAAGCATCAGACATCTCCTTACAGTTTCCCAATGAGAAACTCTTTAAAGACATAGATAACATGCAGCTTGGTATAATGAACAGGACCTTAAACATGGTGATAGTTTTATTTCAGATTCTTGGCTGAGAAATTGTTGTGTAGCCATATACTGGAATACTACTCAGTGAACTACTGATACGTACTGCAACGTGGATAAACCTCAAAGGCATTATGCGGTCTCAACAGATTAAACACCCTATAATTCTAGTTACATGGCATTCTGGAAAACGTGAAACTATTAGGCCAGAAATCAGATCAGAGATCCCTAGAACTTGGGGTTAAGGGGAAAGTGTGATGGCAGAGTGTAGCAGGAAGGAAGTCTTTGAGTTGTTGGAACCGGTTCTGTGGGTGTGGCAGAAAGCTTTTAAAGTCTTGTGTCCTAAATCAATGAGTTTGAAAATATTGTAATATTTTTATTACACAATTTGTGATTTAAGATAACTGTTCTTCAAATTAATAAGCTGCCTCAGAAAACCTTATTGTGTTTACCAAGAATCTTGTCTTCATATTGGCAACAGAAAGGTTTTAGTTTTCTATCACAGAATGGCCTTTGGGTTCTTCTCTTTTCAGAGTGATCATTCAATCTACTGTGATATTTTACCAAAATATTCAGACCCTACCTTATATAAATAATGAAAACACTGCATTTGTTTAGCATGCCAATGTGTTTGGCTTGTAGAGTCATTACTCAAAGAAATTGGTTCCTTGTTATCTTGAGGTGGTGGCAGCTTGTAAAAGTTTATCTGTAGGGAAAATTTTCCTCCTAATACCTTAGTCCTATCTCTTCTCACACTGTAACTATCGAAAGGATGGAGTAAAAGAAATACTAATAGTTGATAAAAATGTGAAATATGAATGTTTTTCAAAATACAAACACACATACAAGTACACATGGATAGTGTATATGTACACTTAGATGTCTTGATGTATGTGAATTGAGGACACTATATAGAGCACTGGGTTATTTCCTATAGGTATCAAGAAACTTATGACGGCCTAATCTTAAAAAGTTGAGAAAATACTATGATTTAAAACAATTAATAAATCCTAGAGAAGTATTAGCTAATGTAAAAGAAATAAAACTTGTTTAACAAGAAGAGAATAAATCTTGTTAAATAAAATTTTCTAAAAGGTGTTACTTAGCTACTTTTATACACTTCTGGGAGCAATAAGATTCTTGAATGTAGTAATTAGTTGGGGTCACTCCAACGTATTTGTATGATGTTAGAAAGTTATTTAACTCAAAATTTTATGATCCTAACAAAGATTACTTGGAAATTAGTGAACCCACTTTTGGGGTATGAGGAATAGACATTTTAGACTCTAACCTAGGAAGGAAAATGGATTTCAACCAACTTACCAATGCTAGTCTAGTAGTAGTGACTTCCCTGCACATTGTGTGCAGAAGAACTCTTAAGTCAAAATTGAGTTCAACATGAAAGAGTAAGATTCTTTGTCATCAATGTCTAGATGAGTTCAGCTGGTAGAGTGAAGGTTCATATACTGTGGATTTGCCATCCATGGACTAGATTTTAAAAGATGAAAAGAATTTGTCTCATATTATGCTTTTTCTTCCATTCTAGAGATACTTTGCTAAGGAGAACATGTTCCAGCTCCATCCGTGTAAAAATGAAAGAGGAAAAGTCACCCTCTTTCTTTAAGGCTGCATAATATTCCAAAACAGGGAAAGTCTTTCTTTTTTTCTTTTTTCTTTTCTTTTCTTTTTTTTTTGATAAGGGTATAAACAAGTGTGTTATATTATCCTTTATACTTTTCTGGATTAAAAAAGGTACTGGAAAGAAGTCTCTGCACTCAAAAGGCCCGTGAGCTACTGGGGGAGACATAATACGAACAATTATGATGTGAGGTGATAGGCTCTGTACCAGATGCTGTCTCTTCCTGTGTCTTGGGAAGAGCCTCTCAGGCAGATGCCACTTAAAGAATTAGTGGAGGGGATTCTTTGTCCATGTCCCCTGTGGGGGTCTCATTTCCACCTCCTGAAAGGAGCCAGACTTTCCTTCTGAGGTTTCCTCCCCTCTTCACATTCTTCACATTTTCATCTCAATACACCTTTCACCGGTCTCGATGACACGCTCCTTTTTCTTGGGTAGAGGAAAAATTTCTGGTCCCCACTCACCCCCCTTTTTTTTGTACTAGAGCAAATGACCTCTTCTATAATTCCATTCTTTCAGTTCTTCCACCACTTCCTCTCCAGTTTCCAACCCTTTGCTCTTTTCTCTCTATCCTATTTCACACATACATAGTCATTGTCACCTAATCCCAGTCTCTCCACTAACCATTTTCCCTTATGATCTTCTTTCTTCATGGTCAAACTACCCCAAACACTGTTCTATACATGAAGCTCCTACATCCTGATACCCCATGATGTCCTTAAACCCTCTGGTCTTGTTTCCATCTCCTTCCCTCATCACCACCACCATCTGCCCTCTTGAAACTGCACCCTTGAAGACCCATATGGTTTGCCTTGCCATGTCCTCCCTGCTGGGAGACCTGAATGGCCTTTCTGTGCCCTTCTCCCTGGACCTGACTTCCATGAGACCACCCTGTCCTCATTCTGTCTTTATTCCTTTGGCGGTTCCTTCTATAACCATTTAGCTCTTTCTCTTCTTCTATCCCATAAGGAACTTTTAGGTACCCACAGAACTCTGTTCTCTACCTCTGTTCCCTTGGCCCACACTATCAATGGAATGTTTCGGCTACTTCCATGATGCCCTCTTTTGCCTCTCTTCTGACAGTTTCCAAGTCTACGTTTCCAACCTTGAACTATGATTTGTAGTCTGTGTTTTCCACTTCCTGCTAAACATTTCTACTTTGATGTTCTGCCATCATCTCAGACTCAGTAGGTCTGAGACTGAGCTCTTCATTGCTCTCCGCACCTTGACAACATAACAAAACAAACAAAAGCTCCACCCGTCATGGATAATAAAAACTATCTAAGGTCATTCTAATAAATGTTTTGGCTTTTCCATTTCTGAAAGCTGAAGTTTTCATTTCTCTCAGTCCTCATAACTTCCATTCTCCTTTTGGGTATGCAACCACAGTCGCTTTCTTCCCAGAGTCTTCTTAATTCTGTTTCTCATCACTATTCTCCTATTTTAACTTATAACTACTTTTCATCAAAACTATTGAAAACACCATTATAGTGCCTGTTTAAGCTTCCAGCTTCTCTCATCTCAATCTATTAATTTTTCTAAGACATCAACCTTATCATTCCTTCCTTCATAGAAAGTATTTTAATTGTCTAACTCTTAGGTTCTAATAGGATAAGATGGAGCCCAATCTCCAAAGACTGGAATTCAGAGCCCTTTGTGTGCTTTTTCTAACATATTTTTAACACCATATCTCCATTACTTTTCTAAGCTCTCATGGCTCTCAGGCAAATTGCTCTATGTAATTTTTTGACCCTTAATTTCTTCATGTAAATGGGAATACTATTTCAGGCGGTGGCATGAGGATTAACCATGAGAAAGTGTGTAAAGCACCTAATAAAGTGCCTACTTAGTGGTTGATTCCAGGGTCTCAAACATGTCCTGTGTTTTTGCAGCTCTCTGCCCTGCTCAGCCTGGTTCTTTTATTCAGAATGCCCTCCTTCCAGGAGAAACTACCTCCGTGACTCTTTCCCTAAACATCCCAGCCTAACTGTGTCCCCTGCTTGCCTATGAAAACTTATTGTCAGCGCTGTACTAGTATGTAGCACTTACTCTGTGGTTACCACTTAGTGTGTCTCTTAAATTGTGTTGTGCGTCCGCATCATGCTTGTTAAAGCACAGATTGCTGGGCTCCAGTCCAAGTTTCAGACTGGGCTTGAGAATTTGCATCTCCTCTGAGTTTCCAAGTGATGCTGATGCTTCTGACCCAAGATCATCGCACTCTTAGATCACACTTTTTGGTGCATGTTTCTGCTCAGACTACAGACTCCTGAGTTTCAGGAATGTAGTACTGTTCTTTTTTCCACTAATTCACTTCTCCTCTTTCTATACACTCCAAGCAGTGCATAGGACGGTAGTTCAAACGTGGAAGGAAATAATGCTTTTCAATCGAATTTAATTACTTAATGAAGTCCTAGTCAAACTCCCAATTTTTCCAGTTCAAGCAAAAGTGAAGAGTCTTTCCTGTTGTATTAATTTAAAACACCATGTCAAACATAATTGCTTTGTTTCTAGATGCTGTTCCTTTGACTGAAACTTTCATTGAGTACATTAAGTTAAATGGTTTTAAGGACTTTCTGGTAGCTAAAATTCAAAATTGAGGAAACTTTCAACCTTCTTGTTTTTGCTGGAACACAGGCTTCCATAAAATAAGAGTAATTAGAGATGTTTATGATACCAATGAGCAGATAAAGCAAAGGACAGGATGTTGCCAAAAAAGCTGAGGGGAAACTTTCTCTGAAGCTACACTTGCATAGGTGAAAGTGACTTTATGTGGTATGTGCCATGGAGTGTGAGCTGATTTTTTTCAGCTGCTTTGAAGATGGTACCACTGAGGGTACAACCAGAGTCCGTGTCCCATGTTAATGTCATGTGACCAAAAATTGTTCTCCACATGATTAAAAGCTTTTGTTACTAGACACGAGTGTTATTGATTATTGAAAACGGTGGGGACTAAACAGAAAGCTTTGCACAGAAACAGATCATCATTACTTTAAAGCATATATCCTGAGCAAAAGTATCTTCAGCACCAGTAATAATGTAACACGTGCACAGTTATTTCTCTAGAGAAAGTTGAAAATACAGCTATAATGAACTGCTTTTCCACCAGTGTTTTTTTTAGGCTGGTGCCAAATTCCTAAGATATGCATGACAAGTTAAACAACAGGCATTTTTTTGTGCTCTGCTTTTGCAGTTACAATAACAAGTACAAGTTAAAAATCCATCTTTATCCTTGCTGAGCACTGTAAATTAGTTAAAAATTCTAATATTATGATTATATATCATATAATTTGAGGTGTTTCCTTTCTTTTTGTTATTATTATTTTTTATTAAATCACAAACACATAGATCATGTATATATTAATGCATTTATGGGGTACAGTGTGCTGATTTCATATAGAATTAGGAGTGTTTACATCACACTGGTTAATATATACTTTGTCTCATTTACTCAATTATTGTGTTAAGACATTTATATTCTATACTTAATAGAACCAACATGTACCCTTGCATTATGCACCATAGGTGTGATCCCACCATTCACCCTCCCTCGATCTTTTCTGTTTTTACTCAACAGATTTTGCTTGAGAAACTGTTAAATTGTCTGTGTCACCCAAGGCTACCCATTACAGTCATATTTAACAGAAAGTACAATATGAACACAAAGAATAATGATGGTGATCTTTCACGTCCTTTGTTAAGTAAACTCTCAAATATTTCATCTTCTTTGGCACTACTATGAATGGAATAGAGTCCTTGACTATTTTTTCAGCTTTGCTATTGTTGGTATATATAAAAGCTACAGATTTATGAGTGTTGATTTTGTAACCTGAGACACTGCTGTATTCCTTAATCACTTCTAAGAGTTTTGTAGTAGAGTTCTTGGTGTTTTCCAAATATACAATCCTATCATCTGCGAAGAGTGAAAGTTTGATCTCTTCTGACCCTATATGGATACCCTTGATTGCCTTTTCTTCCCTAATTGCAAAGGCTAAAACTTCCATTACAATGTTAAAAAGCAGTGGAGACAATGGGCAACCTTGCCTGGTTCCTGATCTGAGTGGAAATGAATTCAATTTAACTCCATTCAATACGATATGGGTTTGGGTTTACTGTAGATGGCCTCTATCAGTTTAAAAAATGTCCCTTCTATACCAATTTTCTTAAGTGTTCTGATCATGAAGGGATGTTGAATATTATCAAGAGAACTATGAAACTCTAAGAACAGAAATAGCTAAAGATGTTAACAAATGGAAAAACATACCATGCTCATGGTTGGGAAGAATCAACATTGTTAAAATGTCCATGCTACCCAAAGCCATATACAATTTTAATGCAATCCCTATTAAAGCTCCTTTGTCATACTTTAAAGATCTCAAAAAAAAAAAAATAATACTTCGTTTTAGAAATCAGAAAAAACCTCGAATAGCCAAGACATTACTCAGAAATAAAAACAAAGCAGGAGGAATCATGCTACCAGACCTCAGATTATACTATAAATCGATAGTGATCAAAACAGCATGGTACTGACACAAAAACAGATAGGTAGATGTATGGAACAGAATAGAGAACCAAGAGATGAACCCAGCTATTTAGTATTATTTGGTCTTTGACAAGCCAACTAAAAACATTCAGTGAGGAAAAGGTTCCCTATTTAACAAATGATGCTGGGTCAACTGGCTGGTGACATGTAGAAGACTGAAACTAGACCCACACCTTTCACCATTAACTAAGATAGACTCTCACTGGATTAAAGATTTAAACTTAAGACATGAAACTATAAAAATACTAGAAGAGAGTGCAGGAAATGTGATAAACAGCAGCCCCCCTAAAGAATCCAGTTTTTTCTCAGCCTGTTTTAGCTTTAGTCTCCCACATGTTCCCCCTGGTTAATTTCAAAGGCAGGTTTGAATAGAACTGAGAAGTTCTCAGAGTGCCCCAACTCCCTAGAAATGGTAACACAATGATGAGAAACTTACTCCAACCCTCCTAGCAATGGGTAAACAATGGATAAAACATTACCTGTATGAAGTTCCCAGCTTACTGTATTTCCAAAGCTGTTTCTGTGCCAACTGTTACTATGTACACCAGGTAGTAGCCACGCTGTAGCCCCCTGACTGTAATCCTGCCCCCCCAGTTAACAGCCATGTCTTGCTTTTGTTTTTGCTTGCTTGCATGGCAACGAAAAGGGTATAAAAGGCTACCTGCTTCTCTGTCCGGGGCTGTCTGCCTTTTTATCAGTGGCCCCCTGTGCAGGAGTAAATAATATCACCTCCAATTTGTACCCCAAATGGGGGTCCGTATTTTATTACGGGTTGCTATAGTTACAACAGACAAACTCTTAAAAGAATTGGCCTGGGCAAATATTTTATGAGGAGGACTCCCGGGCAACTGAAGCAGACCAAAAATACACTACTGGGACCGGATCAAACTAAAAATCTTCTGCACAGCCAAGAACACAGTAAGTAAAGCAAGCAGACAGCCCTCAGAATGGGAGAAGATATCTGCAGGTTATGCCTCCGACAAAGGTTTAATAACCAGAATCCACAGACCACTCAAACATATTAGCTAGAAAAGAACATGTGATCCCATCTCAGGGTGGGCAAGGGACTTGAAGAAAAACTTCTCTGAAGAAGACAGGCGCACAGCCTACAGAGATATGTAAAAATGCTCACTATCCTTAATTATCAGAGAAATACAAATCAAAATTACTTTGAAATATCGTCTAACTCCAGTAAAATTAGTCCACATCACAAAATCCCCAAACCAGAGGTGCTGGTGTGGATGTGGAGACAAGGGAACACTTCTACATTGTTGGTGGGAATGCAAACTAA
>CAUYON010160357.1:0-13297 GCA_963573935.1 Arctocebus calabarensis
TTTTTATACATACTGATCAAATAAAAGTATAGAAATAGAAAAAGGAACAAATAATGATGAAACAGCAGAAGCTGCCATGAAAATTCTTTGTTCAGCACAGATGCTGCTGGATACATATATAGTTGATCTAAATTGAACACACTTTCTCAACATCTTGCTGCAGGCTTAACCACAACGGTGTCTGGCTGTCTGTTCTGTCTGATAAGTTCCTCAAAACTTGAAGAATGGCTATTTTCTAAAAAGAGACCAGGACAGGATACCTCTTCCCGTAACCTCTGCAAGTGCCCAACCCCCAGCTTCACCCTGCGAAGCCCTCCAGTTACTTCCTTTCTGTGAACATCTAACTGATTGTTCTTACTAGCCCAGGCATGTCCACAGAGAAAGACGTTTTTCCATCTTAGGGCAACGTTCCTCAGGGAGCATCTGAGGTCATGTCACTTGCTTTGGTTGGGGGGCCGGTACCCCTCCAAGACACCTTCCTAGCTGTTGTTTCAGTCACTTAAGATGAATTAAAATTGTTATCTCATTTGGGCTCTAGGAGAAAAGGGAAGATGGGTGAAGTATTACACAAGACATTTGTTTGGAGGATGTATAAAGGAATAGCGTAACACAGAGGGGTGAATGCCAAAGGCTTGCTTGGTTTGTAGATAATCTCCTGCTACAGCCTGGGGAGGATGAAAGAAGGCAAGACTGGAGCAGAGAGACTCTTTAGGAGTCTAGATTAAGGCAGTAAGGGTGGGATAGAAAGGTTGGGACACATTAAGAAAGAACACCTAAAATCTGATAACTGGGCAGAATCAGCAGGACCTGAGGACGGCTGAGCCATTAAAGTAGAGAGATTAAGATTGGGACTCTGGATCCAGTGACTTCTGTCTCTGTATTATTAATAATTCTAGCTTAGTAAGAGTAATAGAAATAACAGCTATTTGAATTATTATTAATAATATTGAATGGAAACAGTGAGAGAGAGGGATGACTCCCAGGTTTCTGGATTGCATGACTATTAAATGGATGCCTTTTTATGGTAAATAGAGGAAAAACAGTTTTGGGTGGGAGGGACAAAATGAAAAAGATGCTGATTTAAAGGAACTTTAAAGCACCCACTTATAAGCATGCCACAGGCAGGTGCAGTCAGGAGAGGAGTTCAAACCTATAAATACAGAGCTGTGCTTGGTCACACATAATGGAGTTGACAACATCAGAGTATAAGAGAGAGGGAGAACCAGAAGAAACATGTAGAATCTAGCAAAGGGAGAGGAAGGCGAGAGGGAAGACCAGAAGGCTAGCAGGGAAACTAGGACAGCATGATGACACAAAAGCAAAGAATGGGAGAGTTTGGGAGAGAAGGACCTGATCAGACATTCCATCCTCATTAGACCAACCCAAGCAAAGTTGTGTCCAGGAAGGCATAAGAGTTGAGATCTTCTCTAGAACCCCAGCTCCACGTCTCCTGGAACATCCCCTGGGGTACACCTGGAGCCCCCACAGTCTTGCTGGAAACCTCCCTCACAGCAGTGGCCAGGACAGAGCAGTCTTCCACGCTCATGTCACAGGTCAGCCTGGAGTTTCACGGCGCCTATGAAGCAAAGAGAATAGTTTACCCCGACTGGTTAGCAGCTGGCTCATGTCCCCTTCAGCTGGAAAAGCATTAAAACTCATGGAATCATGCAAGACTAACTAAGGAAACCTGCATAGCTATAAGTTAGAGATTATACAGTAGAGCCTCTGACCACCCAAGGAACTGTAACAAACTAGTCAACCTACAGAATGGTCAACATTAGAAACTTAGAAACTAGGCCTGTTGTACTGATACATACACATGGTGCATGCCCAGTCTATGAAAATTAGGTCAACTTAAGGAGGTGGTCAAAATCGGAAGGTGGTCAACTGTGGAAGTTCTGGTGTACTTACATAGAGGAAATAGGAAGTTGGCACTTTCAGGTTCCTCTATGACTGCAATGGTAGAGGAATGTCCTCTTTGGGTAAGTAAATAAAGTTAATTTCTAGACAAAGTTTACTACTTTAGGAACTAAACTTTTTTTTTTTTTGAGACAGTCTCACTATGTTGCACTTAAGTAGAGTGCCATGGCATCACAGCTCACAGCAATCTCAAACTCTTAGACTTAAGCTATTCTCTTGCATCAGCCTCCCAAGTAGCTTGAACTACAGGCACCCAACATAACACCCGACTATTTTTTTTTTGTTGTTGTTGTTGTCATTGTTGTTTAGCAGGCCCAGGCCAGGTTCAAACTCTCTAGTCCTAGTGTATGTGGCAGCCACCCTAACCGCTTAGCTATAGGCTGAGTCAGAAACTAAACCTTTAATTTTAGCCATATTTTTACATAAATCTCAACAAAATTTCCCTACATTCCCAATATGTGGTATACTTGTTATTATATAGTCCTGCTTGTGAACTCAAGTTCATCATTATGATCATTATTTTTTGCAGTAAAGGTAAAAGATGAAAAGGATGAGAAGTAACATTCATTGCTTATCTACCATGTGCCTGATATATAACACTTAACTTCCTCAATGGCCCTAGAAGTAGACATCATTATCTCCATTTTATAGATACATACACCAAGGCTTAGAAAGATTAACTTGTTCAGGGCAGCGCCTATGGCTCAAAGGAGTAGGGCACCGTCCCCATATACCAGAGATGGTGGGTTCAAACTCAGCCCTGGGCCAAAAACTGCAAAAAAATTAAAAAAATTAAAAAAAAAAAGAAAGATTAACTTGTTCAAAATAAAAAATATTTAGCCAGAATTTATATCTGGTTCCTTCTTCCTATTTCTTTTCCCACAACCCCTTTAACTTTACCCACCAACTTTTTTCAATTTTTTTTTGTTGTTGTTATTAGTTAACTCACTTTATTATTATTTTTTATTATTATTAAATCATGGTTGTGTACAAAAATGCAATCATGGGATACAATGTACTGGTTTTATATACAATTTGAAATATTTTCAGTGAACTGGGTAACATAGCTTTCATGGTATTTTCTTAGTTATTATGTTCAGACATTTATATTTCAGTTGTTTTTCTATATATCATCTCTCTCTGGTAGGGCCTTCAAGGACTGTTTACTCCTACACCAAACTTCTCAGGTTGCTGAGCTTTTTATTTTATATATTTTTTTCTTTCTTTTTTTTTTTGAAACAGAGTCTCAAGCTGTTACCCTGGGTAGAATGCTGTGGCATCACAGCTCATAGCAACCTCCAACTCCTGGGCTCAAGTGAGTCTCCTGCCTCTGCCTCCCAAGTAGCTGGGACTACAGGCTATTTTTTGTGGCAGCCATCATTGTTGTTTGGTGGCCGGGCTGGATTTGAACCCACCAGCTCAGGTGTACATGGCTGGAGCCTTAGCCACCTGAGCCACAGGCGCTGAGCCAGGTTGCTGAGTTTTTTAAAAGTGATGTATCTCTCTCCTTCCTTATTGCCAATGATACTTTTACTACATCAGCTTCAGCTGTAACCCCCTTCCTGCTCCTAATACCTTTTATCCTAAAACCCAGGCAGTTTTCCAGGGAAAACCAAATCACTTATTTTATTAAATGAATAACATAACTTAGCACCATTCTTGACAGTTAATTAATATTCCTTCTGACAATACATTTTTTCATTCTTTGTTAGAGACCTTACAGGCTGTATTCAAGAATGTTAAAGCTCCAAGTACAAGCACTGGATAACTTGTTTTCTGGGTATGCCCAGCAAGTCTTCCTCTAGTCATCAGGACTATTGATGGGTCCAAAGGAGACAGGCACCCAAGTCAAGCAACCAGGGCTTTCCCAAGGATTTTTCTGGCTGGAGCCAGCAGGAAAGAGATGCTCTTGTTATTGGAGCTATTACAAGTTCAGAACTTCCCACCACGCTTTGGAGACAGCCCACCGTTATAGTAAAAAATTGACTGTTACTCAAAGACAGAAGCAAGAAATGGAGAGAAAGAGGATCTAGACAGACTGAGTCTCTGGATTCCTCACTTAGCGACCACCATGATCTTGTGAACCTGTATGTCCCTCTCTTCTATATGTTTCTTAAGCTAGTTACACTTGTGTTTCTGTCACCTGTCACTGATAGAGCAATAAATGTGGACTTTAATCACAAACAGTAGTCCTCCATTCTTTCTGTACAATAGAATCATCTGGGGAGTTTTTAAAAGTCCCAATGCCCAGGCTGCATCTCAAACCAATGAAATCAGAATTTCTGGAGGTGGGAAGCAGGCATCAGTATTTTTATAAAGCTCCCCAGAGAAGTCCAATATGCATCCAGGATAAAAATAACTGCTCTGGAACAGCTTTTACTGTCTCATAAAGGGGGCCTTGCAAAAACCAACAACAAAGGATGAAACTCTGGAAACATTCTCATTGAAGTAAAAACCAAAAGAACAATTGCCACTGTTCCCTGTACTACTCAAAGGATACTAAAAGTCACAACTGATACAATAACGCTAAAAATGTATAAAGTTTAAATATAGAAAGTGGCCAAAGCTGTCATCTTTAGTAGAAAATCTAGTTGTCCACATAGAAAAATCCAAGAAAACACACAGACAATTGCACCAATGTACACAATTATGATTTAATAAAAATTAAAAAAAAAAAGAAAGAAAGAAAAGTGGTCAGATGCAAATGAACACAAGCACAAAGTGTTAATTCTCTCCAAATAAATATCTGCAGTCAATACAAATTTAACATGATTTCTTACAAACCTTGACCAGTTCATCCCAATATTCACTTAGAAAAATAAGGAGTCAATGACAGCCAAGACAATTTTAGGATGTAACAAGCAGAGGACTTGCTGTACCAGATATAAAGTCTCACTCTCTTTCTCATCTAAATTATATTTTATATCTGGGCGAGGTGGCTTATGCCTAACTGTAATCCTAGCACTCTTGGAGGCCAAGGTAGGTGGATTATTTGAGCTCAGGAGTTTGAGACCAAGCTGAGCAAGAGTGAAACCGCATCTCTAGTAAAAATAGAAAAACTGAGGCAAGAGGATCACTTGAGCTCAGGAGTTGGAGATTGCTGTAAGCTGTGATAATGCCACTGCACTCTACTAAGGGTGACAAAGTGAGACTATGTCTCAAAAAATAATAATAAAATAAATAAATAAATATTATATTTTACACACACATACATGTATACTGTGTGTATCTACTCTCATTCCAGAGATTAAAACAGTGTGTTATCAATGCAATAAAAAACAAACAGATCAATAGAAAAAAAAAGAAAGCTCAGAAACAGACTAACATGTGTCTAAAAAGTTGATAGATAACAGAAGTAGAATAACAAATCAGCGAGGGAGAAAAAAATCAATAAAATTACACTGTATATAAGATATGAAGATTCCTACTCCTACAAAAGATAAATTCCAGAAGAATTATTGGCCTAAATTTAAAGGCAAAAAATTTAAAATTTTTAGAACAACAAATGAAGAGTGTTTTTATGACCTGAGGATAGGGAAGGATTTCTTAAACAAGATTAAAAAGTACAAACTACAAAGAAACCCACTGATAAATGTGACAACACTTAAGTTTAAAACTTCTACTATACAACTCAACATCATAAATACAGATAAGTCACAAACTAGGAGGAAATACATGTACTAGAGAAATCCAACAACAAAAAAAAATTAGTACCCAGGCTATATAAAGAACTCCTATAAATCAAGAAACCTAATAGAAAATTAGGCTAAGATTGGTGGGAATGTCAAATCACAGATGAAACACTGACAACAAACAAACATATAAAAATATAAACTTAAAGTGAAATTACTTTATGCTCAAACTAACATCCAGCCCTGGTCAAAAAAAAAAAAATCAAACTAACAAAATTAATAACATGAAAATCACAAATTTGGAGAAGAATGTGGGAAAAGGAAACTCTCATAAGCAAGTGGGAGTGTAAGTTGGCAGAACCTTTCAGAACTATTCGAACGTGTAGTAAAATTCAACAATTCTATGTGGAATATATGCTAGAGATATTATAGTCCATATATACTATGAGACACATGCGAATGTATTTACTGTGACATCATTTATAACAGCAAACAAACAAAACAATGAGAGAGAAAAATTTAACTTGAATAAATTATGGCATATTTATATTGAAAACTATATAACTGTTTAATGAACAAACTAGCACTACAGGCATCGATACAGGTAAAACTCTAAATCATAGTATTCTTGCATGATAAAAACACTCAACAAACTCTGAAGAGAAAGGAACTACCTCAACTTGAAAAAGAGTATCTATGAGAAACCTATAACTAACCTCATACTTAGTGGTGATCAACCTGATACCTTCCTCCGCAAATAAGGATCAAGACAAGGATGTCCACTTTGGACATTTCTCTTCAATATTGTATTACAGATTATAGACAGAGAACCAGGAAAACAAATGAAATTAAAGGCATCTGGGTTGAAACGAAGAAGTAAAACTCCCCAATTGCAGATGGCATGATGTTATCTACAGGGAAATCCTTAGGAATTTACTAAAATTAACTGGACTAATAAACAAGTTTAGCAAGATCACAGGATATAACATACAAAAAAATGTTCTTCCATGTACTTGCAATCAATAACCCAAAATTAAATTAACAAAATAATTCCATCTGCAGTACCATTGAAAATAATAAAATACTAAGGAATAAATTTAATGAAAAAAGTACAAAGCATATAATCTGAAAACTATGAAACACTGTTGGAAGCAATTAAAGTAGATCTAAATAATTATGAAAATGGCCCATGGTCATAGACCCATAGACTTAACATTTTTAAGATGATGATACTCCAAAGTTTATTTGCAGGTTCAGTACTTGCCAGAATCTCAGCTGACTTCTTCATAGAAATCAGCAAGCTTATTCTCAAATTTATATGGAATTACAATGGACCCAGGATAGCCAAAACAGTATCCAAAAAGGAAATGAAAGTAGACATACTTCCTAATTTCAAAACTTAGTGCAAAGTAATGATAATTAAGACAACATGGTACTGGCACAATGCTAGACCTATAGATCAATGTATTGGAACTGAAAATCCAGAAATAAAACCCTTGTATCTATGAACAACTGATTTTTGGCAAGAATGACAATATCATTTAATGGGGAAGTAATAGTCTTTTCAAAAAGTGGTGCTGGAATAACTAGATAGGAGTATGCAAAAGAATGAAGCTGAATCCTTACCTCACACCATATATAAAAATTAACTAAAATAGATCAAAGATAAGACTATAAGAGCAGTCCACAAATCTTGAAAACCATAGATAAATTTTCATGACCTTGGATTATACAATAGAGTCTTAAATATGATATCAGAAGTGTGAGAAACAAAAACAGATAACTTGTATTTCATCAGAATTAAAAATGTGCTTCAAAGAATTGAAGAAAATATTTACAAATAATAGGTCTAGTAAGAGACTTGTATCAAGAATCTTTAAAGAACACTTACAATTTCATAAATAACCCAATTTAAAAATAGGCAAAGTATCTGAATAGACATTTCTCCAAGGAAGTTACAAAAACAGCCAATAAGCACCTGAAAAGATACTCAACTCCATTAGTCATGGGTAAAATGCAAATCAAAACCAAACGCCACTTGACACCCACTAGGATTAAAAATTTTAAAGTCAGATAACTACAGGCATAGACAGGGCTGTGGAGAAATCACCACTCTCATCCACTGCTGATGAGAATGTAAAGTGGCACAGGCTACTTTGAAAACAGTATAGCAGTTCCTCTGATGATGTTAGTCTACACTCAAGGAATATATATACCGACACAAAAACTTGTTCAGGAAGGTTATAACATTACTCAAAGCAACCAAAGATTGAAACAACACAGATGTCTATCAACAAATGAATGGATAAACGCAATGTGGCGTATACACATATTGGCCATATATAGGCATACATGCCACAACATGTATGAACTTTGAAAACATTATGCTGAACATGTACTAAGCGAAAGAACCAGTCACAAAAGACCACATATTATGTTATTCCATTCCAATGAAATATCCAAAATAGGGAAATATAAAGGACAAAAAGGAGATTAGTGGCTATTTGGGAAAGGGCCAGGGAGGCGTAGAAAAATAAGATGAAAATTGCTTATCAGCACAAGATTTTCTTTTGTAGATGATGAGAATATTCATGTTCTAAAAGTTGACTGTGGTGGTGGTTGCACATATCTATAAACATACAAAAAATCCATGGTGTGTAAATAATGTTTCTCAACAAAGCCGCTGGTAAAAATAGCTGCCATTGAGTTAAATAATTTGTAGTAGGATATTTATGCCATAATCCCATTTATTTAAAGTTTACAAGCATAACATTTTTAATGTTTATGAACACAAATGTAGTATATGTCTTAAATTGGACAGGAAGCAAACATTTCAGTGAATTAGCTTGAGAAAAATATAAAAGAAGTAAATAAGATGGGGGAGGGTGAAAAGGGAGCTTCAATCACATCTGTAATATTAAAATAGTAAAGCAAAACAATCTTATAAAAGCATGGCAGTTTTCTTTAAAATGTTTCATAAATCTTTCTTGTTGGCTTTAGCAAGCAAGGGCCAATTGACACAGGCAGCAATTATCTTAATTGCTAAGTCAAAATTGCCAAAGTTTAGCTTAAGAGAAACAAAGTCTTGGAGATCCTTCTACTTGGTTTGTTTTTGAACAAAAATAAGGACCTGGGTCTATGGCTAATGAGGACTTGTACTTTACAGCTTTTGATCTTTTTAGTCTCTTTTCCAAACTCTTTTCAGTTTCTACCCTATTTTACTAAAGTGCTTTGATTGAAAATAGATGTAATGTAATTTAACAAGTGTCTGACTAATGGAGGGATTTTGAACATTTTCCTATAACACAGCCTAGATTCCAGTGCTTTTTCTCCCACAAAAGACCTGGTTCTAGACTCAGTCTCAATCTGGGTTGTCATTGAGTCACAAATAATAACCATGAGTAACCAGCATGTAAAACATCCTGATGTAGCAACTATAACACCAAGAATTTTCTTTGCTAGATATCTTGGTCCCTTAATATGGGAGTAACTAACTCTTCCAGAGTGTTTGACATGCCTCAACAAAGAGTTAAAATATACTCTAGATTTTCTGTCTCCACCCTCTCCTCCCTCCCCCACATTTACCTTGGTTCTCATGGTTGAATTTTCTGTTACTATCTTCTACTTTCCCACTACAATCAGTAAGGATTCAGCACACACGATTACCCACATTTCCCTCCTCTTACCTTCTCATGTTTGATATTAAGGTGACTATTTCTAATTCATCTATTCATTATTCCTTATAATTTTAAATAATTAAGCTGTGCTAATTCAACTCAACCTCGTCGTCACTCCAGTTTGTAAAATGAGAATATAAACACTCCTACTTGCCCTCCATCTCACCTTCCCTTTCCACCTCCCATCTAACGACAGCTACCTCTTTGCTTTCCCCTTTTCAAAACGAATGCCATTTATAGTCTGTTCTGTAGTGATCGTTGTAAGTTCCATAATTTGTAAATGTACGTTTCTCAACTCATGTGGTTTTCAAAGGAGGACACTATGACAGGATCCACTTGCAATTGTTCTGGCTTAAGGGACATTCTGATGTAATCATTTTGATATAGTTCCATCAAAGTGTAAAAATGCTCTATTGTTTGGAACAATCGAAATGTATGCAGTAGTTTTCTGTAAGCCTCACCTCACCTTTGAACATGGGAGAGAGTAGCAATGAGATGAGGTATTTATGAGGCACATTGCTTGAGCTTATGAAAACAAATGTTTAAAGACATACCCATTAGGCCACCTCAAAATGTCAGGTACCTTCTCTCTTCCCATACTTGTTTTTTTCAAGGCATATAACTAGAGAAAAATATTAGAAAACTCAATCATCTCCTGAATTTGAGACAAGCTAGATAGCCGATCTAAATGAAAGTAATAGCAAAACCTCACAAGGGAATATGTCTCGCAATGTAAATAACCCTTTAGGGAAATGTCATAAAATTACCCCCCCAAAAAAATGCTTTATAAAATAAAATCTTGTCTGAAAATGCCAGTGTTATTTCTCTTCAATAAAATATAAACTTAAAATAAAATACTAGAATTTCTGGTTCATCTCTGGTCTTTTGAGAAGGCTATAAATGAATCATTGTTCTCTTTTTACATGTGCAAATCAACTCACAATTTAAGTGACTTCCCTGAAGCCATCATAACGGTGCTCATATGTTGCTGCTATAGCCTTGTCCCACAAAGCTTGAAAATTACTGCAAGATAAAAATCAGTCTTGGATCCTATACCACAGATTTTAATTCTCAGAAACATTACTTCACTCTATTTTAATGAATATATAATTCTGTAACACAACCTGTAAAGTCTATATTATGCTGAGACTGCAGAGTATTTGACAATTCACTCAACTGTCCTCCCACGAGATTCAGCTCTGTGTTAGATAAGAGTTTAGTTTCCCTTCAGTAATAAAGGCATGGAGACACTTCCTTGTGAAGGCATCCATAGGCGTATGTGTCGCCAGGATGTTTTTAAAAGAGCAGGAGAAGAAAAAGACTAAAAACAATTTTAAAAGGGGAAATAGTTGTAACAAATTATATAGTGTTTCAATTAGGATGGATGGTCAGGTGATATTTGAGGCTGTAAATTTGCTTAGGACCTCTCAAGTGGAGCTTGCAGCTTTTCCCACTTAATCTGAAAAACAAAAATTCCTGCCCACATCTCAGGAAAATTAAGAGCACTCTAGGCCAGCCAAGTCAGCCTGGCAGCAAAATCACTTAGGTTTAAGGTATTGTGTCAAGCAAGAATTGCTTAGCAAACAACCTTCCTGACCATCTGTATCTGACATTTCATACAGAACTCAAAGGGGATAACATGAAAAACTCCGGGAGTTTCTTCTCTGATCAGGTAAACAAGAAATGCACACATGCAAGAAATGGTAGGATTCCAGAGGTGAAAGGCAGCAATGGAAATTAGGAGGAAGGTGTTTGGGAGAAACTAAGGTATTAGAGTGAGCTGATGCATTGAGACTGGGTTGCCATCTAGATGCCACGGTGAGAACAGAAACATTCCAGACGTGAGGATATCATTCATTTTGCAAGGGAAGTTGACAGATTCCAGGGAGCTGCTGAGTGACAGACTGAGAAACTGAAGAAGAACAAGTGCATAGCTCTCTCTCACTTCCAGTGAGGATGGCTCCTGGGTCAACTAAAGTAGCTCAAAGTGTTAAGACCAATTGATCTGGAAGTTAAAATAATCTAGGTGATCTCATTGAGCCATGACATACTAAAATGAAGGACCAAGGAACACAGCAGGCCTAGGTGGACACACACCTAACACCTATACAGATCACTTATGAATGTGGACAATCCCAGTCAATGCCCATGGAATCCAGTAATTCCTTACCCTATCCTGATGCCACACCTCAGCTCTCAAAGGCTGCTATGGAGATCCACCTCTCTTCCTTTCTCAGAGGAAATACTTAAGGTTAATTGAAGGCAATCTCTGAACTATAAAAATCTTTCTTCTACCTCCTGTGTTCACAGAGTAGCAAGAAACTCTATGGGCAAATTAACTTGACATGATCTGAGTGAAAATAGAAGGTTAGGACAGAAGGAAAACATAGAGGAATTTCGATTCCACCTTCCATTAACCAGGAAAGATGCTTATCTTCACAGCCTCATGCCACCTAGGCACTGGGAGGCCTCATTCTATATTCTTTACCCTCCAGAAGGAATGTACAGAAATAATTTTAGGAAACATCCCACTGGCAAAATAGGCACATCATAGGCTTATCCTTTGCAAATTTCAGAACTGCCATGTGTAACTATGGAATGAATAGGACGCAATGGAGCTGTGTAACATGGCGGTCCTGCATACCTTGGGCGCTAGCACTCATTATTTCACATACTCAGAGAATATCTTTATGGCACACCTACTATGTGTGTTCTAGAAACTGAGAAACTCTGCAACAGAAATTGCAGAGTCCCTGTATTCATGGATTTTAAATTCTCATGAAGTAGAAAGACAATGAATGAGTAAACAGTAAATATATAACCTCAAGTCGCAGTAAGTACTAGGAAAATAAATAAAGGTTAAGGAAACTGGAAGGTGAGAGGAGCAAGTGAGCTGCTCTAGAGAAGACAATTAGGTAAGTCCTCTCTGAACAGAAACGGCGTGATGTGAGAGAGCGAGACAAAAGCGTGAGTTTTATTAGAAGTGAGACGGAGCACAGTTGCAGGGCTTTGAGCACGGGGGTGAAATGACTGATGACGTTTTGTAAAGATCAGTCTGAATGCTGTAAGAATAGATTTTAGGGGGACAAAAGTGGACTCAGCGAGACCAGGTAGCAGAAACACCAGTGAGACATGACAAGGTCTCCGGAAAAAAGCAGCAAGGTTAAAGTGCCCCATGGTCATAGTCAATGTGTATTTTGAGAATAAAGATGTGTGGCTAACAGATTGGGGATGGAGGGGAAAGATGACTCAAGGATGTCTTAAGTATTTGGCCTAAACAATTAGGTGAGAGGAGTACCATGGACTGTAAGGTGGAAGGCTGGGGTCCTAAGGAGCAAGGTTAGGGGCAGAGTGCACTCATCTGCGGGTTCAACGATGGACTCATTTGGTCGACGGTTCTGAGCCTGGCTTCTGCAGCTCCACTTGTACCTTCGTGCTTTTGTTTAGGACACGTAAAGTATGAGATGCCCACTAGACATCCAGACAGAGATGTCATTGACAGGTGGACACACATATCTGGGGTTCATAGTAGAACCCAAAACTGACTAGAAATGTCAATCTCAAGGTCATCAACCTCCACATGTAACATATCACACATTAGAATAACATTTTTTTTCCCTGTTGCTTTGCATTCTATTTACTCTCCACTGAAAAAAGATACACAATGGAAGTTCAAAGGCTTTCTGTAAAGAGTGGCATTCACTAATGGTAGAAGATTCTCCAAAAGCTTTCTTATGGAGAACCATCCAGAGTTTTTCCAACTGAGCTTGCTTTGTTCAAATAAAGCAGGAAGCTGTTCAGACACCTGATTAATATGTAATTTTAAAAGTGCATTTGGCACAATGTATACACATATCAAATCATATTGTACATCTTCAATACAAACTTTTTTTTAACAAGTGAACAGTTTATTAAGAATTAAACAAAGGTATGATGTGATACAGTATAAGCAAGACACTCAAGATAGGTATAATAGTACTACTCACACAAAAACTTAAATTTCACCCAAAACAAAATTCACAAGACAAAAGAGAAAGCAATTTCACTGTTATAAAATAAGATATTTCA
>CAUYON010160358.1:0-41602 GCA_963573935.1 Arctocebus calabarensis
AAGGAGACAACAACCAAAGCAAATAGACAACCTACCCAATGGGAAAGGATATTTGCATACTTTAAATCAGACAAAAGCTTGATAAGTAGGATCTATAGAGAACTCAAATTAATCCACATGAAAAAGCCAACAATCCCATATATCAATGGGCAAGAGACATAAATAGAACCTTCTCTAAAGAAGACAGACAAATGGCTAACAAACATATGATAAAATGCTCATCATCCCTAATTATTAGAGAAATGCAAATCAAAACCACCCTGAGATACCATCTAACTCCAGTGAGAATGGCCCACATCACAAAATCTCAAAACTGCAGATGCTGGCGTGGATGTGGAGAGAAGGGAGCACTTTTATACTTCTGGTGGGACTGCAAACTAATATAACCTTTTTGGAAGGAAGTATGGAGAACTCTCAAAGAACTCAAGCTAGACCTCCCATTTGATCCTGCAATCCCATTACTGGGCATCTATCCGAAGGAAAAAAATCCTTTTATCATAAGGATACTTGCACTAGACTGTTTACTGCAGCTCAATTTACAATCGCCAAAATGCAGAAACAGCCTAAATACCCACCAACCCAGGAATGGATTAACAAGCTGTAGTATATGTATACTATGGAATACTATTCAGCCATTAAAAAAAATGGAGACTTTACAGCCTTTGTATTAACCTGGATGGAGTGGAACACATTATTAGTAAAGCATCACAAGAATGGAGAAGCATGAATCCCATCTACTCAATTTTGATATGAGGACAATTAATAACAATTAATGACATGGGGTGGGGGAAGGGAAGAGCAGAGAGAGAAAGAATGAGGGAGGGGTGAGGAAAGGAAGAGCAGAGAGGGAAGGAATGAGGGGGTGGGGTCTTGGTGTGTACCAAAACAACGATTGTAAGAGGGACTTCTAACAAATGCAATCAGTGTAACCTGGTTTCGTGTACCCTCAAAGAATACCCAACAATTTATAAAAAAAAAAAGGATGGAGACTTTACACCCTTTGTATTAACCTAGATGGAAGTGGAACACATTATTCTTAGTAAAGTATCATAAGAATGGAGAAACATCAATCCTACGCATTCAATTTTGATATGAGGACAAATAATGACAATTAATGACATGGTGGGGGATGGGGGAAGGGGAGAGCAGAGAGAGAGAGAGAGAGAGAAGGAGCAAGAGGGGTGGAGGAAAACAAGAACAGAGGGAAGGAAGGAGGGAGGTGGGTGAGGTCTTAGGGTGTGACACACCTTTTGGGGGCAAGATACAATTGTAAAAGGGACTTTACCTTGCAAATGCAATCAGTGTAACCTGGTTTCTTGTACCCTCAATGAATCCCCAACAATTAAAAAAATAAAAAAAAGAAATTGTCCAATATGCGTTGTCTTCAAGAAGGACTACATATGAACCATACTGTGCTAAAGGGCATTTCATTTTCTTTATTTCAGTTGAACTGAGATATTTTTAAGCTTAGTCTCTCCTGAAGAGACCTGGAATCTAGTTAGATCAGTGTATATGGCATTCTTTAAAATATGTAGGCCAAGTGTGGTTTAGGGTATGGCTACTTTGGAAATGCGTCTGTAAATGCTTTGCAGGGAATAGGTAGATTCTAAGTGATTTGGCCATGGTTAGTGTGAGATAAACTAAATGGATTATGGAGGAGCCTATTCTGAGAAGGAAGCTTTAAAAGAAAGGCCAAGTTCACTGTAGATAACGATTTGTGTTGTGATTTTGTGGCTGCACTCTGTGAGTATTTCAACTTGTGATTTAATTTCAGTCTAATGTAAGACACATTTCTGCTTTCCTTCTCTGACATTTGCACTTATAGTGGTCTAAAGAGAAGATAGAATCCTTTTACAAGTTTCCCTGAATATTACAGTAATCAATATAAATATTAGACATTAATCTTGATAATGATTGGGAGTACGGCTTGATAGAATATAAACTATAGATCATAGAAATGATTAGGGAACTTCTTAAAGTATATTTTATCTAAGGGGGAAAATTATTTTCTTTTTCCCTAGGTAAAGCATGGGATTTTTATGCATCATTAAATTTTCATTTCTTTTTGTTTCAAGTTGACCAGTTCTTCATTCTGTATGCAAGGGTTATAAATCCAAGTGGGAATGGAGGTTAGCAGTTTCTATCAGTTACTCCACCCCACTGTAGTGGAAAATAAGCATACTAGATCTGTGATTATCCAGCACAATTATTTTGGTTTCAGCAATTTCTGTACTCTGTTAGGATAGCGGACAGTCTCCTTAGAAGCCCTTGTAACGCATACTTAAGGGTCTCCTCTGTATATTCCAGTCAAGACTTTTCTTTCAGCTACCTTGATGCTAAATTCAACAGTATATGAGATACATTATTTATATGGTCACTTTCAGCCACAATTTATAGTTACGGTATTGTTGTTTAGATTTGTCAGACCTTATCAGTTTGAGTAATTCTCTAGTTTATTTGAAAGTTTATTTGAAATTACTCTTGCCTCTGCTTATGTTACTGAGAGCCAAAGAAATAAAAGAAATAAATGCTTCTCTATTCTTATGATGCTTTACTAAGAACAATGTGTTCCACTTCCATCCAGGTTAATATATACTCTATTTTTTCTCTTCAATATCAAATTCTCATATTTTCCTTCCTAAGAATTCTAATTTTGTATTGTGAAATTATATTTTTATATTTCTTGATAGTCAGGTAAGAGTCTGACTTTGAATCTATTTGCCAAATTTATAAAATTTCCTTCCCCCTCCAATATATACTATGAAGTGATTTCTTTTCTATAGGTGAAATACTTACGTTGCCACACTAATGTCTTTCTGCATCTTTAGTTCATGGAAAGAGAGTAAAACAACAGAGGAAGAAAATGGAGAAACTCTTGTATAAACAAAGCAACAGCCTAAAGCCTCAAAACAAAATTTAAAAACTACCAGCAGACCAGAAAGAATCTGGGGTAACTGTTGAGGATTTTAAAGTCTAAGTTCCTAAAGTTGTTGTAGCATAACCTTGAAATATTTCTCCGTGCTCTTTACAGCATGTTTGGATTAGGAACTGCTTTACATAATATTTGCCTTTGAATGCTCCTCACCTAAACAATAGACCTATACTTGATAGTCTATGTCCAAAATTAAAATAAACTTCCAAATTCATAGGCATAGGATATTATGCACCAGCATCAATGTAATTTTACTTTATCATTCCAAGTAAATAAAAAGTAAAGTAAAATTTTAAAATAATAAGCGTTATTATTACCTAGTGTGGTCCTTAACTACATATACTATTGATTTTTGCTACTGTCAAATGCCATTACACTATGATGAAACCATAAGTTTATATTAACAGGTGTAACTGTTTTGCCCACTAATCAAATTCTTTTATGTTAGAATGAAAAAATCCCTTAAATATCCAGTGATAAAGATTTTGCTTAATATTATGCCCTAAGTATATATGATTTTTACATGGGATAGAGTATTTTTATTCTGAAAATGAAATCTGAATTCAGAGTCTAAATTTTACTTTTGGTTGAGGTATATCAAAGGATTAGATAAATAATTAACATAAAAATTCAGTCAGTAGAACAGTGTTTGTTAGGATTATTTATTTGCAAGTTGTAGAAATCCAACACAAACTCAAGTAAACCTGATGGGAAATGTAGAAATCCTCCACTTCTGTAGTCCCCATAATAGGAACCAGAATCCATGTTGAATAGATCAGACACAGACCAGCTTTCCATGTCTGTTCCACTTAAGCTCATTTGTATGCCCATGAACTTCTCAACTTCTGTGTTTATGGGGAGAAGTAGTGGTCCTCAAAATAAAGGGGAGATTACAGAAATGACAAAAGTATAAGTATTCACTAAAGTTACTAAACCAAGGGAAGATTGCCTTATAATTATATTCTTTCTCTTAAGGAAGGGCCAGTCTTAGTTTTCTTAGGGTATAGTGAAAACTGACTTATGTATATTCCTATCTTTATCTTTGTCCTGAGAATTATTGAACGTAAAGGTATGATAATAAGATAAGAAAGCACTGGGGTGGGTGTGGTGGGTCATGCCTATAATCTGGGAGCCTGAGACAGGTGGATTGCTAGAGCTCAGGGGTTCAAGAACAGCCTGAGCAAGAACTAAGAATGGAAAAAACTAGCCTAGAGTGGTGGTGGGCACTTTTAGTCCTAGCTACTTGGAAGGCTGAGGCAAGAGGATTGATTGAGCCTAGGAGTTTGAGGTTGCAGTGATCTATGACACCAAGGCACTCTAGCCAGGGCCACAGAGTGAGACTCTCTTTCTCAAAAAAGAAAGCATTGGGTTTTGTTTATCTTTTTTGAAAACCATGTTCCAAAGAAAAGGTTAAAGTATATGCTAAAAATTTTATCCTCTGAACAAGAAGTACTCAGAAACTAAGAATATTGAAGCTTACTTGTAAACAGAGTATGTGTTTGAATTATCCTCTTAAAATAATGAGCCAGTTTTATATAGAATATAGGGAAGTTAAAATCCTAGGAACCGTTTCAATAGCATCATACAGAAATAAGGAGAAAAGTCAATGAATCCCACTGAACTGGAAGGTTCAATGGCAATTGTTTTCTGCTAACTGTGGCTTTTGCAAAGAAAGTCAATGTACATTAACTTTTCTTTGTTGGATAAGAAAAAAACCACATTGTTTACACAATCTAAGTAGTTATTGGAGTGTCTTTAAACTAGATACCAGTGAGTCCTAGCCTGGGCCAGAACCAAGGCTATAACCAATATACTATGACTAAAGTACATGGACTGTTACTGGCATCACTTATCATCACATAGTTAGTCCATTCATCCTGAAGGATTGATTGCTTGATGAAATTTAGTCCCACTATGGAAACTGAATCAGGACACAATATAGAAATGTAGTGAGTGGGAAAAGCTAACTAGGTCATTTGTGTCAGAAGCTCTCATCTTTCTGATGCCACTGTGGCTGTACTGATCAGTCAGGGCATAGTCAGTATGGAACATATGTCTCTCTGCCACGCAGAGGCAGAAAGTTGGACTTAAGTTCAGTTTATCAAGACTTGTTCAGGAGCCTAAAAATAGACAGAGAATGGTTAGGGAGTATCTAGGTTGTAACCATTTGATGATTTAAGCAGGTCATTGACATGACACTGAATGTTCTTGTGGTGAGAATATTCAGTGTAGGAGTTGCCTCCTCAACCTAACGTTGGCTAGCAGGTTACCTACTTAGAATAAGCTTGCTTTCTAATCAAACCTAGGTAGCAACCGCTGATAGTTATAGGGTCAGACAGATACTAAAAAGAAGTGAATCTGACTTGATACAGTACAGTAGAAAATGGTAAGAACTGTAATAAACCAGCACTTATGTGGTTCATCTAAAGGCAGCAGCTGGTACACAGCTACAGAATTGTTTTCCCTATGAGAGTTTGGGCCTCATGTTGCCAGATATGCAGATATTATTTCAAGGAACCAAGAATCTCCCGTTTCTTTTTTTAAATACGAGAAATAACTGCCTTGTAAGTAATAGCAATGATAAATCTTTTTTAAGAATACTGTACAGGCTAAACAAACAACTCCTCTGTGTGTTGGCCATGGCCTGTGGGTTCATTTGTAACTCTTGCTCTAAAATCTAAGAGTCGTGTAACCAAGTAGACAGCAGAAGGCTTTTATTCTTGTTCCTTGATTTACACCATGCAGCATGATAATGAGGGAGATCTTATTGACCCAGTGGTTGACAGAAGGAGAGCCTTGAACTGGAATCCCACCCAGTATTTCAAGCCTCACCCACTGCCCTGAGCTGTCACAACTGTGACAAAATGGGCTTGTCTTGTTTTTTGAGTGCAATACTCTGAGGAACATGTAAATATTAATTTTGAGTTAAAGTGAACACTAGGATTAGACAAACAACACAAAAGAAATTTAAGCATAATCATTGTGTCCAAATATCTTATAATATAGTTGATAAGGCAGAGTTAACACCATTAATGGAAAAATAGACCAGGCATGATAGTTCACTCCTGTAACCCTAGTACTCTGGGAGGTAGAGGCAGGAGGATTGCAGAGCTTAGGTATGTGAGACCAGGCCTAGCAAGAAGAGGGAGACCCCCCCATCTACCAAAAATGGAAAAAAAATTAGCCAGGCATGTTGGCACACACCTGTAGTCCCAGCTACTGGGGAGCCTAAGGAAGGAGGATCACTTGAGCCCAGGAGTTTGAGGTTGCAGTGAACTATGATGATACCACTATACTCTAGTAGGGGCAGCAAAGTGAGACAGTCTCAAAAAAAAAAAAAAGGAAAAGAAAAGGAAAAATATTTAAGTGGTAATTTATATGTTATGTGTACAATGGGCTTTAAAAAATCCTAGAGATTGTTATAGATTGGAATGATTAGGGCAACATTTATGACCAAGTTTGGGCATTAAATAGACACTTCTAAGGAGGTGTAGCTTTTCAAAGCTAGAGAGTGAGGCATAACAGATCCAGTATGGGTGATTACATAGTCAGTGGTAGGACTGTGTGGATATACTTGTTCTGGGGAGGAGGTAATAATTTAGGCTGCAAGAGGTATTTCTTGCAGGAGACTAATGAGATAAAACTGGAAATACAAGTGAAAAAGATCTTGAATGCTAGGAGATTGATTTTCGATTGCATTAAGCAGGTTGTTTTAATCCCCTTACAACTGATTATCATGGTAATAGCTTCCTATTTTATTTCCTTGGTCTCATTCCCTCCCATGCCCGATCTTCCTATAAAATTACTACTAGAGTAGTCTGCTTTAATCTTCTCTTGAAGCCAATAATAGTTTCTTATTGGATGCTGCTTCCAGAGCCTACCCTTCCATGCAGGGCTATTTCACACTGCTCCCTAACATGTGCTTTTAAAAAAAAAATTTATTATAGGTTCATATGATTAGGTTACATATTAACATTTGTAAGGTGAAGTCCAAAGTCTGAGTTGTAGTTTAATCCTTCATCAAGTAAATGTGCCATATGCTCCTACATTGTACCCGATAGGTGGGAACTTACTGATCTCCCTTTTTTCTTCCCTCCCTTCTTGAATTTAATTGTTTTTCTCTTATGTGGCCTATAGTTGTTGATCTGTTATTTTCAGACTGGATTATATAAGATGCTCACTTTGCCATTCTTGAGATACATTACTCAGGAAGATATTCTCTAAATTCATCCAGGTGAATATAAGAGATGCAAAGTCTTCTTTTTTTTTTTTTTTTTTTTATAGCTCAAAAGTATTCATGGAATACACACTACAGTTTATTAATTCACTTATGATTTGATGGACACTTGGGTTGTTTCCACATCTTTGCAATTGTACATTGAGCTGCTACAAACATTCAGGTACAAATGTCCTTCTGGCAAAATGATTTTTGTTCTTCTAGGTCAATGGTTCTTAACCTTACTAATGCCGTGGCCCTTTAATACAGTTTCTGTGGGTTGTGACCCACAGGTTGAGAACCACTGTTCTAGGTAGTTCCTAGTAATGGGATTGCCGGCTCAAATGGGAGGTCTACTTTTAGTTCTTTGAAGATTCTCCATATTAATTTCCAAAAAGGCTCTACCAGTTTGCAGTCCCACCAACAATACATCCTCTCTCCACACCCACACCAGCATCTGTAGCTTTGGAACCTTGTGATTTGGGCTATTATCACTGGTATTAGGTGATATCTCAAAGTGGTTTTGATTTGCATATTTCTCTGATAATTAAGGACATTAGCATTGTTTCCTACTGTTTGTTGGGCATTTGTCTTTTTGGGAAAAGATTCTATTCATGTTTCTTGCCCATTGATTGATGGAGTTGTTTGTTCTTTTCTTGTTGATTTGCTTAAGTTCTTTTTATAGTCTGTTCACTTGTCCTTTATCTGATTCATAATATATGAATAGTTGTCTGTTTTGTTGGTTGTATCCTTAGCTATTCAGAACCTTTTTAATTTGATCAGGTTCCATTTACTTACTTTTGTTGTTGCTGCATTTATCAGTGGGGTATTCTTCATGAATTCTTTCCCAAAGCCAATATTGTTAAGAGTTTTTCCCACACTTTCTTCTAGGGCAGCGGTTCTCAACCTGTGAGTTGCAACCCACAAGAACTGTATTAAAGGGTTGTGGTAGGTTGAGGAAGGTTGAGAACCACTGTTCTAGGGTTTTTTGATTTAAATCTTTTATTCAGCATGAGTTAGTTTTTGTAAGTGAGAGATGTGGGTCCAATTTCAGTCTTTCACATGTAGCTAACCAGTTCTCCCAGCAACATGTATTAAATAGGAATTTATTTTCCCTAGTGTTTGCTTTTGTTTTGTTGTTGAACCAATGCAATTCTACGAAAGAAAAATAAATCTAGAGGTATCACATTACCAGACTTCAGGTTATACTGTAAGTTTATAGGGATCCTGGGCAGCGCCGGTGGCTCAAAGGAGTGGGGCTCTGATCCCATATACCAGAGGTGGTGGGTTCAAACCCAGCCCTAGCCAACAAAACAAAACAAAACAGAAAACTGCAAAAAACCCACAAAAGTTTATAGGGATCCATACAGCATGGTATTGGCATAAAAATATAGACAATAGATTTATGGAACAGAATTGAGAACCTAGAGATGAAGCCAGCCTCTTATCACCTAACATATGCTTTTAATGTAAAGTAGGCAGCCCTCTCTGCTATCCCATTGGTGCTGTGAGATTTCTCAGCTGTCACTTTGCTCATACTCTTTTCTCCTATTTCTGAAGTTCCTCCTCTTTTTGATTCGCTCGAGAGTGACTTCATTGACATAAGAATAAAGAGAAGTCCAGTGAAATTCATGTTACTTGCCCAAGACCTTAAGTGTTTATTTGGAGCTGTTGATATCTAGACTTGATTATTGGTAGCTAAAACAAAAGGGGTGCTAAGAGGTCCAGGTGGAAAGGCAGCAAGATTATGAATCCAAAGTGAGTCTTTTGAAGGAGGAAGTTTAGCTTGCAACTATGGGAAAGCTGCATCTAGAAGATCTAATGGAAGAGAATTGCCATGTGGGTATAAGAATAACAAGAGCTCAAAGAGGTATAAACCAGAGGTTTTAAAATGTTCACGAAGAAAGGGATACTCAAATGCCACTGAATGAATAAAAATCAATAAAAGACATTTGCCTTGGCTAGGATAAAGATGGTAAGAGTAGGGAGACCACTTTAGATTTGTAGGATAAAGGCCGGATTGTTAGGACAGAGGTGCTAATGAGAATATGAATGATTAGGACAAAATGACTTGTGGAAATGGGAAGGCACCTTGAGGAACTGAAATGATCAAGTGAAATAATTAAGAAGAAACAACTGAAATGAAATGATAGCATACTAGTCATAATAAACATAAGGAAGGTTTTTTACAAAGTGGTTTTAATTCATGATATACTTGAATATTGATAATTGTACTGATTCTGTTTTTGAAAAGTTTAAAGGAAATACTGCTGTGAAAAACGTATTTCAAATGGTGGTATCATTCTTTCATATAGTTAGGAGAAATAGGTATGGCATGAGTATTAAAAAACACTTGTGTGTATGGCAGTCACATTTTGTGCCTTGTCATCAAAGATTGAGTAAATTTTCAGAGTTTCAAAATTTCTCTTTCTTCTCACCTCCCCTTAGCAACAAGGGAGGATTTTGCAATTTCTGGACTCAGAAGAAGAGAATTAGGATTTTAAAGATGAATTCCTGCATTGTCTTTTATTATTTGGAATTATTTGAAAATCCATTTGATTTTACAAGTTTGCTGGAAAGGAAACTGGTAATTTCACTCAAATGGTCTCATTATTTAAAATCTAGCAAATTTTGTAAGATGATGTGTATTGATTATAATTCGTTTTGACCACGCATAAGATAACAAACACTAAAAACTCTCTGATGCTTATAAGTGAATATAAATTCAAAGGATGATCTCAGAAAAGTTTTACTCTAAACCACAAATTCAGTGATGCTCAGAATTTGGGCTTATTAGTTTAGGGAATTTTTTGGATCCAATAAAGTCACACTTAATAATCAGCTTTTAGAAAGAAAGACTGCACTAAGTTGCTCTTGTGAAATCTGCCTGAAAAGCAAACTAGTTACCTGGTGCTTGAAAACCATAAAGAATTCACAGCAAACATTCAGGAAATAGTTTCTGTCTAATCAAATAGGAGTGGGCATACTTTTAGAAAAGTAGCAATGTATGCCTGGAAGAAAGTACCATAAAAGTAGGGTGCTCTTTATATCTGTAATAATTTATCCTTGTTAAATTGGAGCCAAAATTTGCATGTGAGACTTAAAGAAAACAGTGAGATAATCTGAACATTTACTCTGCAGGGAACTTCAACTGCATCTTGATTAACTAGGGGACCCATGACTGCTTTCAGTTCATTGTCCTTGTCCCTTTTCAAGAGAGAAGCAGGACTTACAGAGAAATATACTCCAATTCAGGGGCAAGTTTTTCTAAAGGGCAAGATAGTAAAATTTTAGGCTTGTGTGCCATATGGTCTCTGTCACAACTACTCAGCTCTGCTGTCATAGCATGAAAGCAGCTACAGACAATATGTAAATGAATGAGTGTGGCTGGGTTCCAATAAAGCTTTATTTTCCCGTTTGAGATGATGGGTATGCTAATTACCCTGATCTGATCACTATACATTATATGTATCGAAACATCACTATGTATCATATGAATATATGCAGTTATTGTCATTTAAAAATATGAATTAAAAAAACAAAATAAAAACAATTTTATTTTTAAGAACAGGCATTGGACTGGATTTGGCCTGTGGGCAATAGTTTTCTTATCTTTTTTCTAGATTATGGAGGAGAGTATTTCTTCACAAAGCCACCTGGTGTATCAGAGATAGATAAGAGATTTGGCTCAATGGTGTGAGTGGTTTTAGTACCATAGTCTCTTTGTATTTTATTAGTATCTTCAGTTCTGTTGAAGTCTCCTCTCTTCCTCCCACTTTGTTTTTTCCTTTTCTACTTTTTTTCCTTTATTCTATCTTTTCTTTTACTTATAAATAATCTATTAATAGCATATGATTTACTGAATTCCCTTCCAAATTTTAGTTTGTCTAACTGTCAAAAAGAAGTCAGCTAGGCTCAGCTCCTGTATTTCAGCAGCTGGGGTACCAGGCACATACACTGGAGCTGGCAGGTTCAAACCCAACCCAGGCCTGCCAAACAACAATGACAACTATCACAAAAAAATAGCTGGACGTTGTGGTAGGTGCCTATAGTCCCAGCTGCTTGGGAGTCTGAGGCAAGAGAATCGCTTAAGCCCAAGAGTTTTGAGGTTGCTGTGAGCTAAGATGCCATAGCACTCGCTCTACCTAGGGTGACATAGTGAGACTCTGTCTTTAAAAAAAAAAAAAAAAAAAAAAGAGGTCAGCTATTGCTGTGATCTGAAAGTTTGTGTTCCTTTCCCCCAAATTCATATGTTGAAATCCTGACCTTCAAAGTGATGGTGTTAGGGGGTGTGGTCTTTTGAGAGGTGAGTAAGACATGAGGGTGGAGCCCTCATGAAGAGGATTAGTACTCTCACATAAGAGACCCCAGAGAGCTAACTGCCCGTGGGCATAGTGAGAAGGCACCATCTATAAATCAGGAAACAGGCTTTTGCCAGACACCACATCTGCTGGTGCCTCGATCATGGACTTCATAGCTTCCAGAACCATAAGAAGTAGTTTTTGGGGGGGGGGGTTTATAAGCCAACTAGTTTATAATGTTTTGTTATCTGAACTAAGATAGGTATACATACCACACAGAATTGTTGGGAATATTAATGACATAATACATATGATAGTTCTTAAAATACTGAGCTTGGACTAGATGTAGAATAGAAATAGTTTTAATTATTATTTATTTATAATTTATTTTGTATTTCAAATTATTGAATTTATAGTAGACTAGGAACAAAGAATTTCTTTGAAGTTAAGATAGAATTATATTTACTGCTTTACTTTTCCTCTTTCCTAATTTCCTTTACATAGAATTAAAAACTCAAATTGTACTTGCCCCAAATGTCCAAATATGATATATGGTGATTCTGACAATAGTATATTTTCCTACTAAAAATGAAGAGCAGTCATAGTTAGCTTCTTGGAATGTATTGTGTAGCCATTGTGGAAAACACTATGAGAATTTTTAAGGAAATTAAAAATAGAACCACTATGTAACCCAACAGCCCTCTTCTGAGCATCTATCCAGAGGAAATCACTTTCTCATAAAGATATCTGCACTCCCATGTTCATTGCAGCTTTTGTCATAATAGCCAAGAAATGGAAACAACTTAAGTGTCCACTGAGATATGGATGGATAAAGGAACTGGGATGCATATATACTTTGAAATATAGTTCATTTCTGGAAAAGAATGAGAGCTTGCTATTTGCTGCAACATGGATCAGGCTGGAGGACATTATGCTAAATGAAATAAGCCAGACACAAAACGAAAAATACTACATGATCTCATTTATATGTAGTATCTTGAAAAAAATTCAAACATGTGCAGAGAACAAAACAGGGGTTACCAGGAATGGAGGAACAGAGGCTATAAAGTAGCAGATGTGTAGGATGAACAGGTCCAGAGAGCTCATGTACAACATGAACACTGTAGTTATGATAATACAATTGTACTGTGTGTGAGATTCATGCTGTGTAGATTTTAGCTGCTTTTGCCATAAAAACAAAACAAAAGAATTGAGTAACTATGTGAGATTATGGATATATAAATTTCTCTAACAATCTTTCTCCTATCTATGTGTTATCTTACATCAGGCTGTACTTTAAATATACACTATAAAATTAACTTGAAAAAACTTTTGGTTTTCTTCTATTGTTTTACCATTTATTTTGCTTTTATTTTTTATTGTTTACTTCTATTTTCTTTTTCAAAATTACAATTTTAAAATGTAGGTTTATCTCAAATGATTATCAGTTGACCTGCTGTGCTACCCTGTCCCTATGTATAGCAACAGTCCTTCAAGTACAGTCTTTTCTGCACCAGAGAAATGCTTTAGTAACGTAAATTAGTCCATACACATTTGGTAAATAGTAGAAGTGTGTCAGTATAATGCAAAAGTTGCCATAGATTATAGTTGATTTTTTTTTCTAGTACGTTAATATTTTAACCACAAAGTACACTGATATGGATGACCATAGAAAGCTATGGAGGCACATTTATTGTGTTATTTATTATATTGTTTATTATTAGGAATATAGCATGTCATTTTAAGTACGTTAATATTTTTACTGGTATTACTTTTTTAATCAGTATTGTACAAAGTTGCACAGGCATTAAATGGTCTCCCCTTTTAACCATGTTTTCTTCATAATCCTCTCCTTGTTAGTAATTTGCTAGAATGCATTTGTTAAGGAGTACATATGTTATCTCCCAGCAATGATACTTGTATTTTAAAACTTATTGGTTAGACACATTTAATCCTTTATACTTTCCATATATGCCATAGGTTTTATTTTATTTTATTTTGTAGTTTGTTTTTTTTTTTGGCAGAGGCTTGGTTTGAACCTGCCACTCCAGCATGTGGGGCTGGTGCCCCACTCCGTTGAGCCACAAGTGCTGCCCTATGCCATAGGTTTTAAATCCTTCTCCATTCTCATACTTCTGTTCAGGAAGTGTTCCAGATTGCCAGCATCTCTCTTAAACTCTGATGCCCAGAAATAAGCACAGAACTGTAAAGGGGGTCGATTAGGTCACTGTTCATTAGGACTCTGAGCATCAACATTAATTAGTACTTATTGAGGTTGTAAAGACCAAACCTGTTTTTTGTACTAATCTTGTTTTATGCAATTGGTTTTTAAAGCCAAAATGTAGACTAATCCTTTCATATTTCAACTTTCTGGATCTGCTCTGTTTTTTAGCCTATATGTGGAAGAGGTATTGCAGAGAAGTATGGATTGGGATCAGGTAGCACAGTGAGGGTAATAGGAATTATGGGATGAGATCATTATAGGTGACCACTTTTTTTTTTACCTGGAGCTACTTTCCTCTATGGTAGGCATTTTAGGTGGCATTTTTTTCATCCACATCTTAAAGGCACCATCTGGCACCTGTTAAGGGGTTGGCCCAGTTTATTTCTGTGATCTGTTCTCATTAAACCATTTTCATCAGTCAGCAGACTTCCAACTCAGATAGAAGTAAAATCTGGTTGGGCTTAAGATGACTATGTAGATAATAGTGTAACGCAAATCAGAATAATTTTAAGTACCATAAGAATAGCGCAAAGCTCTTTAGTATATTGGTGAGAGATGATTACATATGGCTGGAAAAACCTTTATAAAGTAGGTGACATTTGGGATGGGCCTTTGAAAGAGAAGATGGGCCTTTGAAAAAAAGAAGCTAAAGGTAGCAATAGCGGCACATTTGGAGAACAGTAGAATGGTTCAGTTTGGCTGAATCATAGAACCTCTGTACTTAGTACTGGGTATAAAGAAAGGAAAGGCATTTTAAAAACATAATGATATAGGTTTTAAATACTTGACTCAAGAATTTAGTGATTTTTCTTTTTAAGTAGGGTGGTACTATTTATTATTGGGATTGTATTTGGAAGAGAAATCTGCCAAAAACAAAATGTAAAATGGTTAGGGAGGTGGAAGAGGGAAATGAGGCTGGAGTCCAGATCCAGATCTGTTATGATAGGGCTCAAAGTGATGTAAAACTTAATATTAAGTCTCCAGGTGATCCATGTTTTAGATTTGCTGAAATTTCTCTCTCTCACACACATACACACACTAACACATTATATAATTGTATGTATCAGCTGTGGTGCTTGGTTACATACATAACTCAGTGATTAACCCCCCAAAATGGGAGTGAGGATGCTGCCAGAACTTCGAGGTCAGTGCTACCCAGAGCACGTCTATTTTGGTTCATGATAAGATAGTGTAGAGTGTTTAGAAACATTAAAGCAGTTAATAGAAAACTCATATGTCTGTTCAATGTAATGTTTAAAATGTTTGGTTTGTATTTTATATGTTTAATATATTTTTCTAGTAATTTATTTTTAATGTAGTTATGAATCCATCGGTTGTTGATGGTTTACATTAGAGAGAAATAACAACAAACAAAAGTTGCTCCCTCACTGTGGATGGTTTGAGAGCCACTTTTGTAGTTTACGCTTTGCAGTCCATGTCGGCAGCTGCTGCTGCCTATTCCATCCTGGGTCACAGCAGTCTTTTATGTCTCCCTGAGGTTTTTCCATTTTGTTTTTTGTTTTGCTGGATTTTACATTCATTGTCCACCCAGTGCTCCTCTCTTCTTTCTTTCTTTATTTTTATGAACACATTCCCAGGATTTGAATGACATTGAATACAGAACAAAAAGAAAGTTGTTCTCTTTTATAAAATATTTTGAAACAAATTTCAATAGTACACTTATGTCTTGATTTAGTTTAATGACAAAATAATGTCACAAAAATATCTACTTTCTTTTCTCTGTTTTTCTCCAGATCTATTTTCTTTCTTAGATCCATGTACTGATAATTTGTTTTTACATTATAATCATTTGGTTGGAATATGTGAGATGTAGCAGTAGGGTTGGTGTTACTCTTCCAAGATTGCTCAAAAAAGGTTTTGGTTCTCTTAAAGCAGGATGGGACATGATTTAGGTTTTTCAAGATTTATGATAACTTTAGAAAGTAATTTATAGTACCTTCAATGTCTATTCAACATATGAGTACTTCATGAAAATACTTTTACCATAAAATCCTGGGATATTGAAGGTAATGGTATTTTGAGTGCCTTTTCCATAGACTAGCAATTCACAAGTGTGGTCCAGCGACTCCTGATATTCCCAAGACCCATTCAGAGGGTCCACAGATAAAAATTATTTTCAAAATAAAATGAAGAATCTGTTTATCTCATGAGTGAATAGTGGAGTTTTCCAGACACTACACAGAGTGTTATCTTTTTACTCTAATGGCCAATTGTACATTTGCTTGTGTGTTCTTAGACATTTCTCAGTTTTTACTAGAGTTTATTCAAGAAGAAATAGATAATCTGAATAGTCTATGTCTATTATAGTTAAATACTTTCCTACAAAGAAAACTCCAGGTACAGACAACTTCACTGGTAAGGTCTGCCAGTCATTTAAGGAAGAAATGATTAACAAATTCTAAACTACTTAATAACAATAAACAGACAAAGGTATTTGTAAGAAAAGAAAACTCCAGATGAATCTGTCATGGACATAGATGTAAAATTTGAAATGAAACTTTAGCAAATTCAGTATAATAATATCTAAAAAGATGATATATCATGAACGAGTTGAATTCATTCCAGAGATGCAAGGTATGATGAGAAAGCAGCAAGATAGCTAATCACATTAACACACTAAAAATAAAAATCATGATCATCTCAATAGATACAAAAAATATATTTGAAAAGATTAAACATCCATTCCTGATAAAAACTTTTTGGAATTTAGGAATAGAAAGGAACTTCCTTAACCTGATAAAGTACATCTATGGAAATCTTGCAGGTAATATTATACTTACTGGTGAAAGACCAAGTGCTTTTTCCCTAAGATTAACAAGGCAAAAATGTATATACTCTTTTCAGTTCTATTTAATATTGGAAGTCCTAGCCAGGACTGTAAGTCAAGAAAAAGTAACAAAAGACATTCAGTATAGAAAAGAGAAAATAAAACTGTCTTTTTTGCTAATATGATTGTCTATGTCAAAAAGCCTAAGAAATGTACAAAAAAGCTTCCCAAACTGATAAGTGACAATAAGTAATTAGAAATTGAAAATAAATGCCATTTGGATTTAAAAATTGAAAAGTAAAAAATATCTTGAACATTAAACTATAAATATTTAGGGATCTAACAAAAGATGTCAAAGACCTTTATGCTGAAAACTATAAAACATTTCTGGGAAAAACTAAAGATCTAAACAAATAGATATGTCATGTTCTTGTGTTAGAAGACTCATTATTTTAAGATTATAAGATATCAGTTCTTCCTAAATTGGTATATAGATCTGACACAATTCTAACTAGTCAAAATCTCATCAGAAATTATAGAAATTGGCAATCTGATTCTAAAATTTTGAAATACCAAGGACCTAAAATAGCAAAAAACAACTCTGAAAAAGAAGAACAAAATTGGAAGACTCACACTCCATAATTTCAAAGACTTATTATAAAGCTACAGTAATCAAGACAGTGATGGTCTGAAGAAGAAAATATGTATCAATATAGATCAACGGAGAACAGACTACTCAGAAATAGACCCATGCATACATGGACAATTGATTTTTTTAGAAAAGTACAAAGGGAGTTTAGAGGAGAAAGGATAATATTTTCAATAAATGATGTTATAAAAATTGGATATATATATGTATTTTTTTTAAAAAGAAAGAAGCTTCAATCCATGCCTTGAATCATATAAAATTAAACTCAAAATGGATTACAGACCTCAAAGTAAAACATAAAACTACAAAACTCCTAGAAGATAGCATGTGATAAACCTCAGCAAAAAATGTTACCTTTTAAAAAATCTAAGTTCTAATTTCATATACACTAAATATCAACAGAGATAACACACATAAACAGGAATCTTTGGGATGCTCAAGACTTGTAAAAAGGAGTCCTGAACAGTTTGAGAAATGCTGCTGAAAACTTTGTGGCCAGTTGTGTTCCCTAGTGAATTCAGAATACCATATAAGCACTTCCAGGATTGTTACCTGCTTAACAAAACTTCTTCCACATTATTAATAATGATCCTTGTATTGAAAAGGTATTTATCAGCTAATACCAATGTAAAGCTGAAATCTTCACAAAAAATCAATCATACGCAAAAGTTGCCCCCACCTTGGGTTTAGTGAAAAGTATTATCAGTTTAGTTCCATTTGATGAATAGTCACGTGTAGAAATCTAAAGTGCTTGTCCCTTGGGTTCCTGTTTGCCATTCTGTGTTATGACTCACAGCTACCTACATATTCAAGGCCTGTGTAGTTTAATGTCACCACTAGCATTTAGACAGGGACTTTGGTCAGAGTCTTGCGGTGTTGGAAACGGCAGTGTTACACGTTTACATTGAATCCTTACAGTCACCCTGAAGGGTGGCACAGTAGATGTTTGCTGTTTCTGTCTGCCTAGCATCCCTCTTCCTCTTTTTCTTGTAGTAGTATTCCATGCCCATGTTCTTCTCCCTACTTTTTCCATGTGATTCTGGTAGGGATGGTAATCAAAGTTCCTCTAGTGCAGTGGTTCTCAGCCTACGACCCATAGGAACTGTATTAAAGGGCCGCGCCATTAGGAAGGTTGAGAACTACTGCTCTAGTGCCTGCCAGTGATTAAATTAGTCTGAGAACTTGATGTGTGATCCGAGCTTGCCCAGCCAGAGTTTTTCCTAGGGCATTGAAAAACTGATGTAGGAAGGGAAAAAATACTTTTTCTTTGCTGAGATGTTTATAAAGTGAATGAATCGAGTCCAGGACTAAAGGCTGCTATGTTTCTCATCACATGGGAAAAGCCGTTAGGTAGCACCATCCAGTAGAAATAGAATGCAAGCCACATATATAATTCAACATTTTCTCATAGCCACATTAAAAGAACTGAAAAGAAACAGATGAAATTAATTTTAATAATATGTTTTGTTTAACCTATTATACTCAAGTATTATATTGATATGTAATTGAAATAATTATTAATAACATATATTATGTATATGCTTGTATATATTTTGTGCTTAGTCTTTGAAATCTGTTGTGTATTTTACTCTTTCCACGTGTCAATTCAGACTAGTCACATTCCAAATGCTCGATAACCACATTTGTTTAATGGCTACCATATTGAGCTCCATACAGTGGGAGTGAAGGAAGGGAACATAGAAAAAGAAGCAAAGATGAGAGATAAAGGTTTAAAGGGAGAGAGTACTGTCAGTGGTGAGGTTTTTGGTTTGAGGAACTATTTTGACTCAAGCTTCTATAACCAGCAATTTGGAGTCTTTGAGCCCCTCTCATAGATATTAACCTTTTTTATGTGAGTATGATTTTGATTCTGTCAATTATAATCAGAAAAATATTCACCTATACACTTAGGCATTATTATCCTCAATTTTTAAAGATGAGGAAACTCAAGCTGAGAAGGGGTAAATGAGTTACCCAGGGTTATACTAACTATGTATGGCAAGGCCTGAATTTCAGTCCAGATCCGTCTCATTCAAAAGTCCACACTCTTTGTACCACGAGATTGCCATGGATGCTACCTGTATAGCAGTCACTTTTTTGTTGCATGATGGTATGAAATTCTAGTGCCTAACATAGTTCTTTTTAGCTTCTGATACAAAGAAATTGTGACAATACTTATTTTTTTACAGGAACTTTTTGGTGGAGACCCATAGTAATCATGTTAACATAAGTGGTATTTTATCTTTTTCTCTTTCTAAAAAAATAACTTCAGCAAGTCACTTGGCACTGAATGGAACCTAGTTCGGTACTGCATATCTTGTGGGCACCTGCATGCAGTCTTGTAAACTAGTGGAGTAATCTAATCTTCTTTCATTTGAAATATATCAGCCTGTCCAAGAAATTTTATTAGCACCTTCAAACAATTACATCATCAAAGAGAAAGATTTAGAAGGCTTGTTAAGGCTGTGTAAGATCTCTTTTCCGTACTGAATAAAGTTAGGCAATTACTGTGGTAAGTTTAGAATGATTTGGTGTTTTCTATTTGACATAACTGATGTTGCAAATACGTGGAAATCAACATGAGGCTATTTTTGTTTTTTAGACTTATCCTTTTGAATGATTCCCATACTCTAATATTTAATTGATCATTGATCCATTTTAGAAAATTATCATAGACCTATATATTTGAGAATTAACATGAGTGAGGTTGAAGTTTTATGCTAGGACATCCAGGCAATCGATAAGTAAAATAATGTATACTTGATGACACACAGCTAACAGTTCACCTAAGTTCATTTACCTCATTAGCACATCATCAGAAGTTTCATTATTAGACAATAACATAACAAATCAAGGTAGTTTATTTTTAGTAGGCAATGTAACAAACAGCTACCTCAAATTAAAATCTACAAAGCAGGAATGCTGACTACAAGTGTTAGGTCTGAACCTGCTACTATAACTACCACCTTTTCTTACTTGAAAATTCCATTCATGCCTCTTTTATACCATGCATTAACATTTTTAAAAAAGATATTAAACTTGCATTGAGAGTCTTCTTATTCATGATCTTATCAGTCAGCTCTTCTTCTCACTCACAGGTGCTATGACTGGCAGCCAAATCTCAGTGCCAAAGGAACGGTGCTCATGAGGTCCTGGCTATGACAGGAACCACCCTCCCGGGTCTGGTTCTCCTTTAATCTTGCCTCTATTTTTCTGAACTTAAATAGTGTAGTTCTTTCCTTTTTTAGATGAAGGGAAGGACACCTATATCCACACACACACCCAGCTTGGAGAGGCTATTGGAGTTGCTGACAAAGTGCTATTTCTTGACCTGGGTGATTCTTTCAAGGGTATTTGTCTTCTAGTAATTACTAAGCTATATGTGGTTTTTGGTGCTTACATTTTATTTTGCAATATAATGGTAAGATAATTTTAAAAAGTAATACATTGAACATAGAAAGTTTAAAGGCATTATATTTTCTCTTCATTTGTCCTGCCTAGATTTGCTTTTTGCTGAGAAATGCAGGACCGTGAAATCTATAATACAAGAAAATCTCATTCCGAGCCATCCTTGGAAAAGGATCTGTCCATCTATTCAGTACTCTTTATTGAATGGTTACTTTGAGTTGGGTATTGTACTTGATGATGTATATGAGGATACATATGAGGATGTATATGGTGGTAGGTATAATAAATATAGCCTGTATCCTCATTGTTGCTTATTATTCATATCAGTAATACTGCAGGTTAAAAAGTTATTTATTGTTTAGACTACTATTTGGGAATATTATCATAAAAGTTTAAGTTTATATCCTGAATTCATTAACATTTTTTTTTTTTTTCAATTTGAGTCTCACTTTGTCACCCTCAGTAGAGTGCTATGATGTCTTAGCTCACAGCAAGCTCAAACTCTGGGACTATAAGTGCTCAGCACAATGTCCGGCTTTTTTTTTTTTTTTAGAGACAGAGGTCTCACTCTTGCTTAGGCTGGTCTCAAACTCATGAGCTCAAGCAATCCACCCGCTGTGGCCTCTCAGAGAGCTAGGATTATAGATGTGAGCCACTGTGTGTGGCCATAACATTCTTCCTGGTAAACATTTATCAATAGTTATTATGTTAGTTATTTATTGTTGCACAATACATTACCTAAAACTTAGTGGCTTAAAAGAATAAATATTCATTATTTCACAAATTTTCTGGGTTAGGAATTTGAGAGTGAGTTAGCTGATAAATTTCAACTCAGAGTCTCTGAAGTTTCACAAATGTTGGCAGTGACTGTAGTCATCAGAGGAGTTAGCAGGGGCTGGAGGACCTACTTCCTAGATGGCTCACTCACATGGCTATTGTCAGGAGAGCTCAATTCTTCATCTCATGGGACTTTCCCTAGACTGCTTCAATGTCCTAACAACATGGTTTTCTCCCGAGTAAGCAATCCAAGAAAGAGTGAGGAAGCCACAGTGCTTTTTATGACCTAGTGTCTGAGATTTTACACTATCCTTTCCTTTTATTTACTTCATTAAAAGTTACTTAAGTTGGGCGGTGCCAGTGGCTCAGTCAGTGAGGTGCCGGCCCCATATACTGAGGGTGGCAGTTCAAACCTGCCTCAGCCAAATTGCAACAAAAAATAGCTGGGCATTGTGGCGGGCACCTGTAGTCCCGGCTACACAGGAGGCTGAGGCAAGAGAATTGCCTAAGCCCAGGAGTTGGAGGTTGTTGTGAGCTGTGTGATGCCACTGCACTCTACCGAAGGCGATAAAGTGAGACCCTGTCTCTACAAAAAAAAAAAGAAAGAAAGAAAGAAAGAAAAGTTACTTAAGTCCAGCCTACACTTAAGGGAAAAGGCAGTAAGCTCCACCTCTTGCAGATAGAAATATCAAAGGATTTTTGGACATATTTTAAAACTACCACAGGTATTAATAAGTAGGTAGGTAGAGAGAAAGATAGATACTGAACTTGAAAAACTCGTGTGTTATATCTCTGTGACTCTGTACTTACATCAGTTTTATACTCTAGTCATAACAGTTAATCTGAAGACATCATACACTTTCTTCATTTTGTGTCTTCCTCAATTTCCAAAACTCTACATTACAATTTCTGCCTGTTTAGATCTTACCCATCAGATGTATTATGCAACTGTCACTTCCAGGAAGAGTAAAAGTTTGAGGATGAGCCTATAGGTTAATAAGTTTGAATTCTGTTCAAGGAAAAGAAAGATTCTGTTCTGTGGAATGCCAGATTGAAGGGTTTTGACTTCATTAGTACATGCCAAAACGTCATGTGAAGTTTTCAAATGTTAAGGTGCAAAGTGGTACCTTAAGATTTCAGTGGGGAAGGAAACATGAAGGGAAGGAGCACAGGTTAATGGAGACTACAAAGGACTCATAATGAAGTGATCCACAGGTAACAAACAGGAGAGAAGGGCTGATGTGTGTAAGAGCTCCTTATGGCAGAATGGGTGTAATTTACCTTTGTATTTCTTTATATTCTGGCACAGTGCTCTGAACAATAGTATATACTCTATAAGAATTTTAAGGAAAATAAATGTATGTGTGTGTGTGTGTGTGTGTGTGTGTGTGTGTGATTTGATGATAATGTAGATGAGTTCTTATGTTATTTGAGTAGACCCTACTTTTTCTACGTTTTTTAAAAAGAAACATCTTGATCCACAATTACAGCAATTAAAATCTTAAGTCTTAAAGGAACTATAATTCTAGAACTCATTCTATTTTTATTCAGTACATATATTTTGCTTCATATGATGAGACTAGCATATTAAAGAATAGAAACAGACTTCTGATTATGTAATAGCCTGCAATTATTTTTATGGCCATTGCATTCCAATCCTCTTATGCAATATTTACAATGTACATCTGTAACAAAGGCACAAAATACAAGTTCTAACAATCTTAACTATAAATCAGAATCAAGTCACGCAATGTAACATTTGTGAACTGCTTTGGCTGATGCAGATAACTTTTGTTAAGAATACATAAAATACTAAATTTACAACTCTGTGGTAGATTTGAGATTTTAAGTTCTAGAACTTAATTACCTCCTACCCCATAATTAAAGATTCTACCAAGACAATTTGATAATAGTTTAATTGTGAAGATGGTAAAAAAACCCTTGTGTTACAATTTGAAAAAAAGCAAAAATGTTTTAAATATTGTATGAGTGTGATGAGAATTTCAGCAGATTATGACTACAAAAGATTATGATTCAGCCTGAAAACATAACCTATGGAAATCATCAACTGTGCAGAATGAGCTCTTCCAGATGACAGATCTTACTAAGAAAACCTGCCAATGAAAGATAGAGAATGCTAGAAGAAAAAGAATCCCGTTGACTTTCAACATATGGCCCCAACACTGACATATCTTATAGTTTTTAGTGAATAGCAACCCAAAATAACTGGCTTGATAAAAACTAAAAAAAAACGAGTGCATGAATTTAAAAACTTCTGCTCTGATTTTTTTCCACTCTTATTTCAAAGGACATTTTAATGGAAAGTAAGTGGTATGCATCTGTGTATGAGAGAGATGAAGCAGGGGTACATCTTAATTACATTTTCACCTTTTGGGATAATAAGGACTCCAAGCAAACTGAAAATAAAGACAGCTATCCATGTAAATTTACATGCTGGTGAGAAGAGTTCCATCATCATCTGTTATCCTCATTATTGGGGCTCTCAGCTGCATGCTTCCTGCATTTATTCTGTTCTTCCTCTCTATTCTCTCCAAGCATTTTCTTGTTATCCCCTTCTTTAGTTCACTCTTTCAATAACTGTGTAAAAAGAAAGGGGACACTGGAGACTATCTGGTGCATTTCTTGGTATTAGGCAGATTGTAGAATATGTCTGAATGTTCCGTAGCTATCTCTAAAACTCATTTTCACTTTAAGTAGTAGATAAATGCAGACACACAGTAATGCTCCAGCTCTGCTGCTTACTACTTGTGTGCCTTGGTTTCTTCATCTGAAAAAAACATGTGGTTATGACTGCCTTCCTCCAAAAGTGGCTGAAAGATTAAGTGAGTTAATATATGTAACCGGTTAATTCAGTGAGTACCATAGAACTCTTCTTAAATGTTATCCTCCTATTCCTGTTGCTATTAATATGATTGTTATAAGAATGCTTAAGTTGACAGGACCTATTTACTGGTTACTGTGATGTACACAATAAATTCAAGCTCAGCTATCACATGAAATAAACTTAAAAAGAGTTAGACTTTAAGCACAGTGTCACATAGCTTCATTAAAGCTAGCTATAATCTAATTACTTTTTCACATTAGTTTTCCTTTTTGCACTGAGAAAATCTTTCCATTTGCACAATAGCTTTCTGGTGTCTGTTTCTGCTTACTCTGAGTGCCATGAAAGCACTTCCTTTCGTTAGCTAACCTAACAAGTTTTTATCCATGAGAGCTCCTCCTCTAATGCCCATGCAAGTCTCTTTTTCCATAGAGAGAAGCTATTTTGTCATTTCCCACCTTCAAAGGCTCTCTTCATAAATCCTCAGGGAAGTTGTAATTTTTTCAGTAAACAAAGAAGCATCATTCCTGATTTTTGTATCCCCAGCTCCAGCAGTCTTACTACTGCAGTCTTAGAAATACCTTCCTTATCAATCTTGTCAACAACATGGCTTTGCACTGAAAGATATTTCCTTAAAGAGGTTATACATTCCTTTCTTTATATGGACATTTAAAACCAGGAGAACAAAACAGTGTTTCATTTGTAAAGTTCATTGCACTTTATTCTCAAGTAAAGTTACACTGAAGGTTTGTGTGCTCCTAATACAACCTTTTTGGAAGGAAGTATGGACAATCTTCAAAGAACTCAAGCTAGACCTCCCATTTGATCCTGCTGTCCCATTACTGGGCATCTACCAAGAAGAAAAAAAATCCTTTTATCATAAGGACACTTTCACTAAACTGTTTATTGCAGCTCAATTTACAATCTCCAAAATGTGGAAACAGCCTAAATGCCCCCAAACCCAGGAATGGATTAACCAACTGTGGTATATGTATACCATGGAATACTATTCAGTCACTAAAAAAGATGGAGACTTTATATCTTTTGTATTAACCTGGATGGAAGTGGAACACATTATTCTTTTTTTATTTTGCTTTTAATTTCAACTGGCTTCCACTCTTCTTAGTTTGTAGTTTCCCCCCCGCCCCTTTCTTCCTTTAGTGATTCTCTTGCTCTTTGCCTCCCATGTAGCTGGGATTACAGGTGCCCACTACAATACCCAGCTGCTGCTGCTGCTGCTGCTGCTTCTTCTTCTTCTTCTCCTTCTCCTTCTTCTTCCTTCTTCCTTCTTCCTCCTTCTTCCTCCTTCTTCCTCCTTCCTTCTTCTTCCTCCTTCCTTCTTCTTCTTCTTCTTTTCTTCTCCTCCTCCCCCTACCCCTCCCCCTCCCCCTCCTCCTCTTTTTTTTTTTGGTAGAGATGGGGTCTTTTACTCTGGTTCACTCCAACTCATGTTGGTCTCAAACCCTCTGAGCTCAGAAAATCCACCTGCCTCGGCCTCCCACAGCACTGGAGCCACCATGCCTGGCTGGAACACATTATTCTTAGTAAAGTATCATAAGAATGGAGAAGCAATCCTATGTACTCAATTCTGATATGAGGACAATTAATGACCTAGCACATGGTGGGGTGTGGGGAATGGGGAGAGTAGAGGGAGGATAGAAGGGAAGAGGTAGGAGGTCACGGGGTGTGGTACACCTTTTGAGGGCAGGACACAATGATAAGAGGGTCTTTATCTAACAAATGCAATCAGTGTAACCTGGTTCTTTGTACCCTCAATGAATCAACAACAACAACAACAACAACAACAACAAAAATATATATATATATATATTCCCATGAAAAAGTAAAAAAAAAAAAAAAGGAAGAAGGATTTGTGTGCCTTAGGTTTTGTAAGCTATATCTTTAAAAATAAAGGTGTTGCTCAGTGGTTAGGGCGCCAGCCACATGCTCTGGGGCTGATGGATTTGGACCCAGCCTGGGCCTGCTAGTGAGAAAAGTTCCATCATCATCATCTGCAAAACAAAACAAAACAAAATAAAATAAATAGCCAGGTGTTGTGGTGGGCATCTGTAGTCCTAGTTACTACGGAGGCTGAGGCAAGAGAATCGCTTCAACCCAAGAGTTTGAGATTGCTGTGAGCTGTGACACCACGGCACTCTACTGAGGGTGACATAGTGAGACTCTGTCTCCCCAAAATATAAATAAATAAATAAAATAAAGTTTAAGAGTCTCACTCTCTTGTCTAGAGTGCAATGGTGTCAATCCCGCTCACAGCAATCTCAAACTCCTGGGTTCGAGTGATCCTCCTGCCTCAACCTCCCAAGTAGCTGGGACTACAGGCATCCACCACAATGCCTGGCTAATTTTTTTCTATTTTTAGTAGAGACAGGATCTCACTCTTGCTCAGACTGGTTTTGAACTCTGGAGCTCAAGGGATCCACCTGCCTTGGCCTCCCAGAGTGTTAGGACCACAGGCATGAACCACCACGCCCAGCTGACAAGGAAGTTTTTTACATTTTATAATAGCCAAACACTGAAAATAAGCCAAATGTTCATCAATATCATAATGGATAAATCTGTTATGGAATAGTTATAGTATAGTAAAATAACAAAAATGAATGAATCATAGCTATACAAAATAGCATGGCTGACTTTCTTAACCACAATGGTGAGTAAATATTTAACAAACAGAGAATACATTTTTAAATATACATATGGAGAAAGGGTCTTGTTGAACCGTACATATATGTTTTAAGAACTTTCAGGCCTTATCTTTTCATAGGGCACCAGGCTGGCATGTAACTGTTGCATAGTGTGTACTTAGTTTATGTGACAGACCTCATCCTTTTTTTTATTTTCCACTCTTGGTATAGTGCCATGGCATCATAGCTCATAGCAACCTCAAACTCTTGGGCTTAAGTGATTCCCTTGCGTCAGCCTCCCAAGTAGCTGGGACTATAGGCACCCACCACAATGCCTGGCTAAGGTGGGGGTCTTGCTGTAGGTCAGCCTGTCTCAAAGTTGTGAGCTCAGGCGATCTGCAGTAGTCCCAGCTACTTGGGAGACTGAGGCAAGAGAATCACTTGAGCCCAGGGGTTTGAGGTTGCTGTGAGCTATGATGCCATGGTACTCTACCAAGGGTAACATAGTGAGACTCTGTCTCAATTAAAAAAAGTTAAGTCCTGAGCCAAGAGCTCAAGCTCAGCTCATAGCCAGGTCTTAGCACACTTAACACTTTCTATGTAACCTTGACAAGTTGCTCAAACCCCCTATCCTTCCTCAATTATAAGTTAAAATAATACTATCTGTCCCAAATGTTGTACTTTTTAGGGGTTCTGCCTTCTCTCCAGGTGCCCCATTGCAATCACAACCTTCTTCCTCCCTCCTAAAATAACCACTACATTGACTGTTAGGAAGATAAAAATCTTTGAAAATTTTAATGGTTTCATCACCTAAGTGTGATGACTCACTGTGGTTGAGTCTTATCTATTGTTGTTTTTTTTTAGATAAATTTCAGAATATTATGGGGGCACATATGTTTTGATTAAATAATTTGCTTTTGTATATTTGGAGTTAGAGTGATAGATAATGTCCTTCACCCAGAAAGTTTTCAATGTGCCCATGTATTGTATTCCTTGGGTAGGAATTTACCTATTTCCTTTTTCCTTTCCCCTAGATTTGGGATTTCATTGAGATTTGCTTTTATATGCGCAAACTAGTTCCAATTTAATGTTGAGTACAAGTGATACTTGCTTTTCTATTCTTATGTACTTCATTTAGAATGGTCTTCAATTCCATCCAGGTTGTTACAAAAGATACTAGATCTCCACCTTTTTATGGCTCAATAATATTCTGTGATGTATGTATAACATCATTTATTAATCCATTCATGTATTGATGGGCACCTGGATTGTTTCTACATCATTGCAATTGTGAATTGTGCTAGTATGAACATTAGGGTGCAATTGTCTTTCTTATAAAATGCTTTTTTTTCCTTTGGGTAAATATCCAGGTGAGGAATTCCAGGATTAAAAGGTAGGTCTACTTTAAGTTCTTTGAGGGATTTCCATACTACTTTCTATAGAAGAGGGACTAGTTTGCACCCCTACAGCAATATGTGAGTGTTCCTATCTCTCTGCATCCATGCCAGCATTTGTTGCTTTGGGACTTCAAGATGTGAGCCATTCCCACTGGGGTTAGGTGACATCTCAGTGTGGTTTTAATTTGCATTTTCCTGATAATTAGAAGCAATTAGCATTTTAATGTATTTTTTGGCCTTTAGTCTTATCTTTATAAGAGAAGTTTCTGTTCATGTCTCTTGCCCACTTTCAAATGGGGTTGTTTGAACTTTTCTTGTTGATTTGTTCAAGTTCTTTGTAGTTAATGTTAATCAGTTTTTTACCAGATTTGTAGTATACAAATACCTTCTCCCATAGGTTGTCTATTTGCTTTGCTGACCGTGTCTTTGGCTGTGCACAAACTTTTAAACTTGATCAGGTCCCATTGATTTATTTGTGTATTTGCTGTGATTGCCAGTAGAGTCTTCTTCATAAATTCTTTCCCAACGCTGCTTCTTTAAAATTTGATACATCTTTAAGTCCCTTCCGAAATCAAGGTTCCTCTTCATGTCTTTCTCTTTTCGTGAAGAACCCAGGTCATTAACTTACAGTTTCCTGCAGTCAGTAAGTCTTCAGACTTAGTCCGCAGTTCATCATGTTTCTATGTATTTCCTGCGAATTGCCAGCTGTATTGAAAGGCTTAATAAGATCTAGGTTCAGATCCTTTGGTAAGATTACGTTATCCAGAGGTACATAATGTGTAGTTGTCATTATTTTTGTGATACTAGCAGTTATTGGTGCTTAATACCTAGATCCATTAATTGGGTTGCAAAATGGTGATACCATAATTGTATCCTTTTTTTCTCATTGCATTTATTTGCTAGAATAATTTTATAATACTTCCCCCTTACCTACTGTTTGGTTATCTATTGGTACAGTTCATATCAGAAAAACAGGATAAATGTGTAATGTAATTCTTTTTTTATTTGCTCAGTTTTCAAGATAAATGACCTGTTATCCTTCAAAGTTGACTAATCTGTCATATATTTAAATGCATTTTGAAATCATGATTTAAAATACGTTTGATGTATTTCAATTTATTGCAATTCTTACCCTTATTGGAGTTCAAATGGTCCAGTTTTAATCCAGCTGTAGCCTCTTCAGGTTAGCTGCTGGGCCCTAATAGTCCTTTTTGTCTGGTATGCCAGGATATTTGAAATTCTTCTTATATATTTTCTGAGCCAAATCTGGAGCCAAATACCTTTGGTTCCTTTAATGGAAAATATTTAATTGTCACAGCCCTAGGCTCTTGGGATGCTCATTGCCAGCTCATTCTAGGGCTTTTCATGTTACAGAGCTGGAAAATACATATTCGACATGCTTAAGAAACTTTTTATTATAGAAAAATATAACATATTCAAAAGTAGAGAGAATACTATAGAGCACTGTTGTGTAACTCATTACCTAATTTCAATAATTATCACAAGGCCTCTCTATTTTTACTTTATCGTCCTTGTTTCCTCTCCCCCAAACCGAATTATTTTGAAGAAAATTGCATATATCATTTAACTTCATTTATAAATACTTTTGCTCATGTTCAGTTTTCATTGTCACCCTCTGTGATCCCTTCTCTTCCCCTCTGAGGTTGAATCCTCTGGCACTGACCTGGCTCTGCCACTTAACAGTTGTGACTTAAATGCGCTAATCTTCCATCTTCTCATTTCTCAAGGGAGTAACTGTTCTGGATCATCTCCAAGGTTTCTTACACCATCAACAAGTGTTATTTTTTCTTTTTTAAAATAGAAATGTTTACTTTTCTTTTTCACAAATACATGTTCATTGTAAAAATTGTAATGAGTTTAAATGTATGTAAAATAGGAAGGGAAAAACTCACAAAATACCACCCCCAAGAATTGACTATTAGTAATAATATGACATTCATCAATTCAGACTCTCAGTAATTTTCATAATTGGCTTTGAGTTAATCACATATTGTGGACCCACATCATCCATAAAAAATGTAGGTTTCTATTAAGCGAATATTTCATAATTTAACCAATAGATGCTAGTGCTAGATATTGTTTTTTTTTCTTTAAATACATGTATTTTATTATTCTTCATTACATTATTCCTGTCCCCCCACCCCCAGTGGTAAGACAGAATTTATTTACAGAAAAGAATACAGAAAATACTACAGCTCCTGGTAGAGGGAGAGAACTCAAGTGGGGAGAGAGAAGCTCTCTCCGTTTCTCTCCCGGTCTTTCCTCGTCTCCTCCTTTAGGCCTTTAGTCTCAGGGTATATAGGTGTATGGGTCCCTTGGCCAGGAAATGAATGAATACAGTCCCTTCCGCCAGGGACAAGGTGAATGTATGTATCAATGAATGGATACAGTCCATTCATGGAATTGGGGCCTAGGAAATTCACAAGAAATTGACCTAGGCATAGGAAATGGGGGTTCTACATTTAGTCCTAAGTGTGAAGTGAAGGAGACACCAAGGCACAGGTGTCTCCTCGGCAGTTGTCCAGCCTTTTTGGCTGTTGGAGCCTCCAGTGGGGGTTGGAGGTCCCCCTCCTTGCCTGTCATCCAGCCCACTGGTTCTTCAGCTGGCTGCCGCAGCACTGACACCACCAAGGAGGAGGCGGCAGGTCCGCCAGCTCTGCTGAGCTGGCTAGGGCGCCAAATGTCCTGCATCAATTCTTCCTCTGAGTAGAAACTCCAACTGCTGTTAGGGAGAAGGGGCGAAGACTCCATCTAACTGCTTCCTGCTGAATCGGGTGATGATAGAAGGGGGCAGTTTGGGTTTCTCCTGAGGGAGAGTGATACAGGGGTTCATGGACTGGAACCATATTAAGATTATTTTTAACCGTTTTTGAGGAGTGGGTTGGGACTCTTGTAATGAGTGCTCTAGTAAACATCCACAAACACACATGCATATATCTAATTTAGGATAAAGTCTTAGAAGTGGTATTGCTAGGACAAGAATATCCAAGAGTTTGTATATGTAAGTATAAATAGACATATATTTACTTTTTTTTTTTAACTCTCAGAAGATTTTATCAGTTACACTTGCTCTAATTTTTAAAATTGGTGCTATAAGGCTTAGTTATTTTGAAGCAAATTGCTGGGACCATTAGGAGTTGAGGTAGGGGACAATTCATAGAGAGCAGACATGGATTTATTTGTGATAGATTGCTCTTCCCTTACCCAGGGTTTTTTAATGTTAGCAGTATTGACATTTGGCTAGATAATTCTTTTCTTGTCTGGGGCTGTCATGTGCACTGTAGGATGTTCAGCAGTGTTCCTGGCCTCTACCTGTCCCATTAGATGAGAACTACCCTCTACCTCCTAGTCGTGACATCCAAAAATATCTGTAGACATTGCTAACTGTACCCCAGGGGACAAAATTACCCCTTGTTGAAAAACACTGAATATTTCTTCATTGAACAGATACACAGAGTTTGTTAATTGTTAGAAAAGGGGATCCAAGACTAGGACTTATGGAGCAAAATATCAATTTGTGTGTTTGTGATTAAAACAGTATCATTTCCCTAACCCCTACCTAAGAAATAGTGCCAAGTTATACTGTTGATAAATCTTCAATAGACTGATTTTTGTTTCTACTCACTATTTCAGTCTCTTTTTTCTCTACTGACCTCCATGGCATTAGTAGGGGCAAGGGAACATGAGAAGAGTGAAGTACTTATGGGGGGAATGGTCACTCAAGCAGACAAGGACCATCAGGAGATGCCTGATGACCACACAGAGATACTCCATTAATTTAAGTGAATTTGGACTTTGTAACTTTTGTTTGAGATATAAATTTTCTTTGTCAATAGTAAGTTTTATTCATATTTACAGTATACATTTAACTAAATAGGTATTTAGTTAAGTGTGTATGTCCTTAAAGGTGTTTTGGAAATGGGATGTTTAATAAAGGGCAAGAAAAAGGATAATTTTTTTAAAGCTGTGCCTAGGGTAATTGCAGGTTTTTTCAGTTCAAAGACCCTTGGGAACATACCCACATTGAACCTTGAAGGGTTTTTATCCTACAAATTCTTAGGAAGCCAGCTGGTAACCATTTTTCATACGCACTTTATCATCTTAATTTTTTTCTTTTACCTTTGTGTGGAAGTATCTCGGTACCATGTACTCCTTAAGGACAGACTCCATGCCATCTTATTTACCCTTGCCTTCTTCCATTTTTTGGTACAAAGTTTATCCAATATAGCTAATACAAGTTCTAGCAAGCAGGACTTTTTCCTTGATCTCAGTGGAACCTGTTTGGATCTAGCAGAGTGTGCTGGAGCACACAAGTGTCTGGATTAGGCCCTACCTCTTTGTGAAAAATGAGAGCTGTTTCGTTTTGGGTTTTGGAAGGTAGGGTTTTGTGTGTGTGTGTATGTGTCTATTTGTTTTAAAGACATTTAACTGTCTAGGCTTCTAACAAGTTAGAAATGGAACTCTATTAATTTGGGGTCCCCATCCTTGTAGTAAACAGTGTTTCCCAGTACATAATGCCATTCCCTTTCAGGCAAGGAAAATTTGTACTTAGGTAGGAAAGGATGAAAATAAGGTTATACTTCCAGTAATAGCCACTATAAAGACAAAGACTGTGTAGCTGCTTGCATGTGTGTGTACGTGTAGAATGTCTTAGGAATCATCACCCATTTTTGCTAATTGTGTAAGTTTTATGTTTTACGGTTTCTTGATAGATATGGAAAATCATTTTAGCTAATTGTTCACTGTATTAAGTAGCATTTGCTACTTGTATCTCAGAAGTCACTTTAAGTAGATAGCTAGTTCAAATTTGAATATTTTTAGGATTTATGATTCCTGAAACCATAATAAAATTATTTCACTTCATTTGAATAAAACTCTGTCCTGCCACATTGTCTCATGTATTTTTTCCTTTTTTCTGTATAGTTTATTTTATATTACATACTTTGAGTATTATAGATTATTAGATTTAATTAAAATTTTTTGAGGTAGAAAATTTTATTCCTGTTTTTGTGAAATTTTAGATTAAAATATTTTTGTGGTAATATCTCCTTATTCAGTAGTTTAACATACAGGGTATTTGAGATCATTTAAATCCTGATTATCACCTAACATTTTTGATACTCATTTTATCATCTTAATTTTTTCTTTTAACTTTGTATAGAAGTATTTCTGTATTAGGCACTTCTTAAGGACAGACTCCTTGCCATCTTATTTATCTGTGTATCATTACCTAATTTAGGTGATTAGCAAGGTTTTATGAACCTGACATATTCTTTCATTAATTGGAAATTGGCAATAGGAGTAAGTTACTTTTAAAAATATAAATATTCTCTCAAATGCTATTGTCTTTCATTTTTAGAGGAAGAGTAGATCTTTCAGTCTTTATGTCTTGGACACAAATATTAAAATTACCCAGAACTTTACTTATTTACCAACAATAGAATTAAATATAAATAATAACAAGGATAGAGAGACTCGTTAGTTATAAAAGTACATAAATATTTGTAACAATAAAGCCCAACCTGCTATATTTGTATATCTTCTTTTTACAGCATATTTAAGTAAAGTTGTTCCTCTTTACAGACTGAAATTTTAACAGAAGACTGCTGTTCTTTGTTCCTATATGTTCATAGTTTCAAAATGTTTTTATAGAGTATATAAGATGCTATTAAAATTGTATCAACTTTTAGCTTTTATTCCATAGTATAATTATGCTTGATTACAGACTTCAGAAGTGGTAATATATGGAGGAGCTATTTATTTAACAAAACACTTCACATCAGATTCTAGAACTTATATAAGCATAGAGACTGTTCATTTTGAGGTAATTTAAACCCAAATCTTTCAGGAAAAGATTAAAGGGAAATGGGGTTTTTTTTGTTTAAGGGACAGTTATCTTTGGTTTAGAGGAACAGATAAGCATGGGCTGTTTTGAACATCCAAAATGTCTAGCAATACCTTAAATGATCACATTACTTCACTTTCTGTAACAGCTTGTACTCTTAAGTTTAATATAGAATTTTTTTTTCTTCCAAGGAAAATACCCAGGAATTACAACAAAAGCACCATATCATGTTTTCAGACTTGCTTTCCTTAGTTCTCTAGAGGACTAATATCTTGGGAAGGTTGGAAATGTTAAATGTAGTTTTCATAAAATCCATTATTATGTCAAGAACATTAAATAGTAACATGGAGGAATGAAGGATGACCCCCCCCCCCCCGGTTTCTGACTTAAGTAACTGGGTAGGTGGTGATGCCATTTATACTAGTCTCCCTTATCCACTGTTCCACTTTCTATGGTTCCAGATACCTGGGCCAACCATTGTCTGAGCTTAAAATCTGAAATGGAAAATTCCAGAAATAAATAATTCATAAGTCTTAAATTGTGAGCTGCTCTAAGTAGTGTGGTGAAATCTTGTGACATTTCACTGTATCCCACCTGGGATGTGAATCATCTTTTTGTCTAGCTTTGCTACACTGCATTTGCCACCCACTTAGTGGCTATCTTGGTTATCATCATGTCACAGTATCACAGTGCTTTAGTTCAGGTGACCCTTATTTTACTTGATATTATCCCCAAAGTGCAAGAGTAGTGATGCTGGCTACTCAACATATACCAGAGAGAAGTCATAAAGTGGTTCCTTCAAATGGTGAAAATTCTCGACTAAATAACGAAAGAAAAAAATTGTATGCTGAGGTTGTTAAGCTTAATGTAAGAATGAATCTTCTCTCCATGAAATTGTGAAAGAAAAAGGAAAGGATATATGGATTTATTACTATCCACAGATTTCAAGCTTGTGCTGGGAGTCTTGGAATGTATTCCTTGTAGATAAGAAGGGAACTACTGAACTGATGTGAGGACAGGGATGAGGATGTGGTACAAGTTTGGCTTAGGGTGAGTAGGTTGAGGGGTTGATTAAGAATTCTAGTTTGGAAATGTTAATTTAGACATCTAGATAGAGATGTACAGTAGATATGTATTCAAGTTTGTCATTCACAAGAGAAATTGGAGTGGAAATAAAACCTTGGAAGTGTTTGTCATGAATACTATACTTATATCTGTTGGAAAGCCTGAAGTCACCTGAGAGAAACTGCATAGAGAGACGAGTCCCAGGTCCTGAGGAATATTTAGAGGTCAAGAAGAGGAGAAGAAACCAATATAGGAGATTCACAAGGTTGATTGGTGAGATGGTAGAAAACCAGGAGATAGTGGCACTGCAGAAACCAAGAGAAGGGATGTTCTAGAAAAGAGTGTGATTAACTGTGTCTAATGCTGCTGAGAACTAACTGAAAGAAAAACAAAGTGTTAAAAACTCGGTGACTGTGCTGGGCACATTGGTGAGTGCTTGTCGTCCCAGCAACTCAGGAGACCAAAGCGGGAGGATGACTTGAACCCAGGAGTTTGAATCCACTCTTGGCAACATAGTGATCTCCCCTCGCGCTCTCTCTCTCTCTCTCTCTCTCTCTCTATATATATATATATATATATATATAATATTATATATATGTGTATGTATATTATATGTATATATGTGCTGGCTAGCTATCTTACCTGTTCTTTGTTCAATCATTTTTTCATTTGTTTTAATCATTAAACAAGTGGTTCTCAGTTAGGTTTATCTTATAGTTATTCATATTCATGGCATGAAATAATTTTTCATCTCTTATTTTTATGTCAGTTGAACATACAAATTAACACATATCCTAAAATAAATTGGAGAATATTGATCTTAACTTCTCTAGCAACTTATATGCTAAGTTTAATATAGAGAAATTTGCAGAGAGGAAAAAATAGCAAATAAAATTGCTTCTTAAAAGGCTACCAAGTGTTCCAGAGTTTCTTCAAAACAGAATTTCAGGATGGTTGATACTCAAGGAAGGGTAGTAGAGAGGGGGATATGAGGGTTAGGGGCTACATAGGCACTTCCTTTTATTTAATATTATAGTTCTTTAAATGCATGGTGGGTTGATTGGTATTCATTATGTAAGTGTCTGGACTATTTCATCTTAGGAAAAGAACTAAACTTTTGCAAATATTTCTAGAGAAAGTCTTCAGAATTTGACAATGTGGATGATAGTGTTTATTCATTTTTTTCACAATACAAGTAAGGCAGGAATTTTAAAAAGTAAAATAAGAGGTCTTTGCTTTCTTTTTTAGGAAATATACCTTAGTAAAGAAAAGTTTTTATGATTAATGATATAGTTTCTTTTATTTATGTAAACCATTGTATATAGTAAACAAGCATATTATTAAACTGTTGATTATCATATTTTTAAAAAATAAAACAGTTTTCAGTCTGGTCAGGTATCCATTCATAGTTCTTTTCATGGGAAATTTGAAGCGTAATTACATTGTTTGGATTTATAGTACTTACTAAAGAATCTAATTCTCTGTAAATGTAGGCATTACCTTTAATTTGAAGTAAGTATGAGTAGATTTTATTTTGTTCATTGAAACAGTGTCACAGACATTAGAAAGTAAGCCACTCAACATTTATGTTTTCCTATAGAACTTTATGAAGAAACCAGAATTATCTCAATGTTTCATTGATAGTGGAATTAACAATAAAAGGGATACCATTTTATAAAAATGTTACCTAAAAATACCAATCATAAATCTAGGCTCATATTAACTTTATACTATAGATATATTTCTAGTATACATTATTTTGTGTAAGGAATTCTTTTTTTTTTTTTTTTTTTAAGAGACAGAATCTCACTTTGTCACCCTCGGTAGAGTGCTGTGGCATTACAGCTCACAGCTGCCTCCAGCTCTTGGACATAGGCCATTCTCTTGCCTCAGCCTCCCCAGTAGCTGGGACTACAGGCAACCACCACAACAGCCGGCTATTTTTTGTTGCAGTTTGGCTGGGGCTGGGTTTGAACCTGCCACCTTTGGTATATGGGGCCAGTGCCCTACTCACTGAGCCACACGCGCCGCCCTGTATAATGTATAATGCATTCTTAAAAAGAAACTATGGGGCTCGGCGCCTGTGGCTTAACGGGCTAAGGCGCCAGCCACGTACACCTGAGCTGGCGGGTTCGAATCCAGCCCAGGCCCGCCAAACAACAAAGATGGCTGCAACCAAAAAATGGCCGGGCATTGTGGCAGGCACCTGTAGTCCCAGCTACTTGGGAGGCAGAGGCAGGAGACTTGTTTGAGCCCAGGAATTGGAGGTTGCTGTGTGCTGTGATGCCACAGCACTCTATCCAGGGTGACAGCTTGAGGCTCTGTCTCAAAAAAAAAGAAACTATGGGAGCTCATTATTTAGGAAACTCTTCAGCCAATCCTAGAAAATGAGCAATCTTTTGTAAACTCAGATTTTCAAAAGCAGTTAAATACGGTACCCCCTTTAGCATATTTGTCTTCAATTAATGGTGTGACTCTGGGGAAGTAAGAAACCTCTCAGCTTCTAGTTTCAGAATTGGGCTAGATAATCTCTGAGGCTCAGCCTTAAAATTCTGTGGTGCTCATTTTTTAAATAAGTGTATAAACCAGGCATGGTGTCCCAGCTATTTGGGAGGCTGGGGCAGAGGGATATCTTGAGTTTAGGAGGTCAAGGCTAGCCTGGACAGCCTAAGACTGCCATTTTAAACACAAGCAAACAAACAACCCCTGTACCATCCAGTTTTTTAGAAAAAATGTTAGGACTTGTACATCCTTAAATGGAAACACTAATCAGAACATTGAAGGAGGGGAAGTTGATCTCAGTACCTAAATTTGTCTATTGAGCAGACTACTTGGATGAGGCAGAAGAATCTATAGACCATCTGCCTCAACCTAAGGGGAATAAAAAATCTCTGAAAATAATGGGAGCAATGGAAGGTACTACTTTAAATGGGATACCAGCCAGATGATGGCTTTTGTAGTAATGGTTATGGAATAGCATGTAAATAAAGAAAATAATCATGTTATGAGAGACCAGTCTGTGCCCTTAGGTTGTTAGTGCCCTGTAGAGCACATTGTTAAGAGTATGATTCAAATATTTAAAAGAAAAAAGAAAATTGCTTTTAAAACCAGTTAAAATTACCTTGGCATTTTCATGTTAAATAGCCATCTGTGATCATATTAATTTCATTACTTTAGTGAACTCTCCATTTGATTAATCAGTGACGTGATTTAGTAAACATTTGTCAGGATATGTCTTCCCTGGAGATATGTTAAGCTTGGAGCGTGTAAGGCATCTTTTCCTAGTCAAACTGTGTTAAGTTAGGAAAGTGTGGTAATATTGTGAACGCAATTGTCTAAGAACATTAAGAACTTTCATCTGGATCTTTTGTAACCATAAAAGGCAATGTGTCATGCTTTCCTGTTTTGCATGGATGAGAAGGGAGTAAAAAACACCAAAAGAATTTTTATTGCATAGAAATATTTCTTTCCTAGCAGTTGGTGAAGCAATAATGAGCTTACAAAACAATCTTCCTATAGTAGGGGGAAGAAAAGGGCAGGAGAATGCAGTGCAGCCACGTAGATCATCCTTCTTCAAACCAGGGTCCCTTCTACATATCTGCACAGAGCTCAGCCTGGGGCACAGTGTCTGCATATGCTTCTTCTCATAGCCTTCTAAGCGAGGCAGGGCAAGTAGTAGCTTCTTTTCTGGAAGAGGAACTTATCAAAGTCTATATTGCAGATGCTGGGTGCAGAGAGACTAGAACTACACTTGTCTGATTCCCAGTCCATGCTTGACCTAACAAGTATCCATTGTGTTGATAAGGTGCTTTCTGTGAGGAAAATTACTCAGTACAGAATATATTGCTTAGCATATTCAGCATATTCAGCACTAAATAAGATTGGTGCTCCTGGACTGTGGATTTGAGAACAGCTGAAAGGTGATTATCACAAATCAACACATCTTGTGAGCTCACATTTCTAGCAGCCCCATTTATGTTGGACCCCTCTCAAATTTGATGCTATGTTACTCCTAGTTATTTTCCTACTGTTTGTCCTTCATTTTGGCCTAAGAGGATTTAGGTTGATGAACTGAAATAACCATAAGTCCCTTTTTAAGCTAAAGTACAAGAGACTCATGCTTTCTTTAGTTGTTTCAGCCCATTACCTTTCCAAAGACCAAACTTGCTTCATTCTCTGGGTATGGAAATGATGCAGCCACCCAAAAGACATAGGAATATGCTTTATCAAATGCTCTAAAGATGTTTTTACATGTAATTATTTTTAAAAAACAGTTATGCATTATGTGTAAGAATTAAGATATTAATGCAGAATACATGGTTGTTGGTTTTTTTTTTTTTCTTTTAGGAATAAACTGATAGTAACAAAGTGGAGACAACTTAGAATTATTTTCTTTAGAGGTAAGGAAACATTAAAACAAAATGATAGTAACTCCCTAAGATTTCATGTTGTGACCACAGCATAGTGCAGTGGAGGAAAAATACACACAAAAACCCTAAGCCTTTCGCTTTGGTATCAGTAATTTGAAAATCAAAAGCAATTATTTTTAAGCAAAATACACTTTTCTAGTTTAAGGTTAGAAGTATTGCATTCCCGAAGGACAATACAGTGCATTACCAGGGAAATGCACATAGGTAGATGGTGCTGGTTCTCTGAGATGGCTGAGAATTGGTTTTACATGGCTTTAAAAAGAAATATTTTATTTATTTATTTTTGGGCCGGGGCTGGGTTTGAACCTGCCACCTCCGGCATATGGGGTCAGCGCCCTACTCCTTTGAGCCACAGGCGCCGCCCAGAAAGAAATATTTTAAAGATAAAAGAATGAAAAGCAAAAATACCGGATGAGAACACTTTATGTTATCTGAATTCTGTCAGTACATAAGAACAGCAAGGGCTAGCTATCAAGTCACCCTTGAGTCCTAGTCCCAGCTTTGTCATTGACTCTGACTTTAGGCAAGTTATTTATTTATGCCTTTGTATTCTCTTCTCTAAAATGAGTCTAATACCTGTCTTATCGTCTGGTTGCAGGCATGAGATGAGAAATAATGCATGTTAATGTTTAGCATATAATATGTCCTCAGATAAGGATAATAGTTGAGATATTTGATGGTTGTTATTTTTATAATACCATAGTTTAAAGGCTTTTGGAATATTTAGTAGTAAAGGTCTATGCTTGATTAATCTAGTCAACATAGCAGTAACTAGAAATAGTGTTCTTTTATCTGGAGACACACTCCCTCATACTAAAGTCATTTTTCTACTGCTTTGTTAGATTCACCCTCTTATTCTAAATGAAAATTGATTCTATCTGCTCCTGTGGAGGTTTTTTCACGTCTCCTGATGCATTGTGGAAAATATTAAGCATAATCATTTGTCCACCTGCACCGCTGTCTTTAAGTAGTCATTGCTGACTCTCTTAACCATAGGAGTCATTCCCACTTTGCTAGATAATCTCAGTACATGGTTCATATCTTCTCTCTATCCTCTGCCATAATCGTTTCCAGTTTGACATTAAGATGATGATCTAGTCATTATTCTTCAGTCTGCTAGATTCTCTCCGCTTCTGTCTCTGCTCCCCACTTTCCCATTTTTGCTTCACCTTGTACTTCATCATCACTGCTCTGTTTCTGAGATCTCAGTGCTCTCTTTCTCTTTTTGACAGGCTGCTTCTGCTGCTCTTCAGAGACTGTACCTTCACTTACTTTTAGATACTGCCGATTCCTTGCCCAGCCTTGTCTTAAAGGCCTGATGAAAAGGAAACAAAAAAAAAAAGAGAAAAAAAAATAGTGACTAATTCTCACATAAATTGGATTCAATTTTGACCAAAGTACATTACTTAAACATTAATTTTTAATTCAACTTGTCAATATGTTGTTTAGGATATTGCGTCCTTATTTATTAGTGAAATATGTTTGTAATTTCCCTTTATAACAATATATTTTCTCCAATTTCAATGTCAGGTGTATCCAGATCAAGTAGAATGATTTTGAAATATTTCTTCTTTTTCTATTATCTATAAGATTTGGCATGATCTGTTATTTGAAACTGTCTTTTACCTTTATTTATATGATACTAGTTGTTTATTTTTTGAGACTTTGGGAAAAAAATAAGAAGTTAACTGATGACTTCATAGTCAAAGCATTCTATAATAGACATACTCTCATTTGACCCAATGTGAATGTTACTTTCTTGGCATTATTATTATTAATATTGCTTAAAATTTCAATGCAGTGTTGTCTGAATGTATTTATCTTCGTTCATTCTTTACGTGGTTTTTATTTCTAGTCCTTATCTTAAACATTGTTATTGTTATTAAACTTTAAGCCTTTTAAATTCTGTGAAGGCAAAAAGTGGAAACCTAATAAACACATGTATATGTAAAAATAAATAAATAAATTAATTAATTAATTTTTTAAAAAGGCCCCAATGCTGCAGTACCACCTTCTAAGCCCTCCTAACCACGTTCTTTGTCCACTCTGATAGTCATAGCTTACT
>CAUYON010160359.1:0-13768 GCA_963573935.1 Arctocebus calabarensis
TTTTTTTTTGTAGAGACAGAGTCTCACTTTATCGCCCTGGGTAGAGTGCCGTGGCGTCACACTGCTCACAGCAACCTCCAGCTCTTGGGCTAAAGTGATTCTCTTGCCTCAGCCTCCCTAGTAGCTGGGACTACAGGCGCCTGCCACAGCGCCCGGCTATTTTTTTTGTTTTGCAGTTCGGCTGAGGCCGGGCTTGAACCCGCCACCTTCGGTATATGGGGCCGGCGCCCTACTCGCTGAGCCACAGGAGCCGCCCACCAAGTATATTTTCTACGTAGAAACTGCCTCTGAACTAATCTAGCCAGCAAACAGGTTTCGTAATCTACTCTGGCCAGCTAGCAGGTTTCTTATGGCTACACATTAAGGAAAGTGTTAAGTAAGTTTATCAGTAATACATCCAATCAAAGACTGAGTCTGTGTGATAGAAGTATTACTTTTAGAATTCTTTGAAAAAGAAACCTAGTGCTAGATTTGTTTGTTTGTTTGTTTTGCCTTTTCTGGCTGGGGCTGGGTTTGAACCCACCACCTACTGCATATGGGGCCAGCGCCCTACTCCTTTGAGCCACAGGCGCTGCCCTCTAGTGCTAGTTTTCATGTTGTATGTTGTGGGTATCCTAGGTATAAAAGAGAATATCAATAGAATCCTAAGTAATCCTGTAGCTTATCAGCTATTTTCCCATACCTATGACAGGTGACTGTTCGTGATGCTATAAATCAAGGTATGGATGAGGAGCTGGAAAGAGACGAGAGGGTATTTCTGCTTGGGGAAGAAGTTGCCCAGTATGATGGGGCATACAAGGTAACTAAAATGTGTGAAAGTTATACAAAATTGAAGCAGCTATTGCCCCCACATATGCTTAAAAGTAATGAGATCAACTCTTAATTGTAGGTTAGTCGAGGCCTTTGGAAGAAATATGGAGACAAGAGGATAATAGACACTCCTATATCCGAAGTAAGGAAGCACACCTTTGAGGAGTATATCTGTTAGCATTCATTGTCTTAATTCTTATGGATTTTCACCTGTGTTTGTATTTTACTTTATAGATGGGATTTGCTGGAATTGCTGTAGGTGCAGCTATGGTATGTGATACTTTCTATGAAGGTCATCCAGAGAGATTTCTTTTAACATAACCTCTTAAAGGCATTACCTGAATGTTGGAGGAATGAAGGGGTTGTTTGCTAGTCTTCATTGCTGTTTCTCATCTTTATAATAACATCCATGTTTTTGATTTGACAGGCTGGATTGCGGCCCATTTGTGAATTTATGACCTTCAATTTCTCTATGCAAGCTATTGACCAGGTTATAAACTCAGCTGCCAAGACCTACTACATGTCAGGGGGCCTTCAGCCTGTGCCCATAGTCTTCAGGGGACCCAATGGTGCCTCAGCAGGTGTAGCTGCTCAGCATTCACAATGTTTTGCTGCATGGTATGGGCACTGCCCGGGTTTAAAGGTGGTCAGCCCTTGGAGTTCAGAAGATGCAAAAGGACTTATTAAATCAGCCATTCGGGATAATAATCCAGGTCAGCAAAGTGAGCCTTGGGTCTCTTCTGGATATTAAAAAACTAAGATGGAATCTTCGCATTGAAGAAACCATTTAAGGCTTCTAGTTAGGCTTAGATATAGCATATAAAATGTTGGTTTATAGATACAGTAAAGACAGTAAAGAATGTGGTTATTTTTCTTATTATAAGGAGGCCAGTTAGGTAAAGGAGACATTTCCTGCATACCCACAACACTGGTTTAACTCAGTTGATAAAATTATATTGACCAAACCATCCTTACACCTACTAGACATGAAAGAAACAAGGCCCCCTAATTAGGACAGTGAAACTTTTCCCAGGATAAATGATACTGCTATATATACATTTTTAGTCATTCTAGAAGTAATTAGTTACTTTTGTTTAAATATTTGTAATATTTTGCAGTGGTGGTGCTAGAGAACGAATTGATGTATGGAGTTCCTTTTGAACTTTCTGCTGAAGCTCAGTCAAAAGATTTTCTGATTCCTATTGGAAAAGCCAAAATAGAAAAGCAAGGTAAGAGAACTTAGCATACATTTAAACATTATTTTTAATTTAGCTCCTGTATTTATGTTGGTTAGATGTAATTTAGACATTTTGTCGATTACTTTGACTAACAAATTACAGGATGAGCTCAGGTTAAGAATATGTGATGCAGGCCAGTTGCAGTGGCTCACACCTGTAATCCTAGCACTCTGGGATGTGGAGGCAGATAGATTGCTTGAGCTCATGATTTCAAGACCAGCTTGAGCAAGAGCAAGATGGCATCTCTAAAACCTTGGGAGGTTGAGGCAAGAAGATCATTTCAGCTGAAGAGTTTGAAGGTTGCTGTGAGCTTTGATGGCATGGCATTCTACTGAAGGCAACAAAATAAGACTTCTGTCTCAAAAAACAATGTGTGATGCCCTGATTTCTCATTCATTTGTGCCTTTCTCAGTAGTAGATTTGTATTTTGTTTCTAGGAAGGCTGCCACACTCTTCAGCTCACTGGAATGAAGTTGAGTTGCAGATTGTAAATGAATAAGAGCCACAGCTACATGCAGAGTGGTACAGCATCTTTAGTTTCAAACTCTTATCTGTGACCACTCTGTTTCAGGGACACATATAACCGTGGTTTCCCATTCAAGACCTGTGGGCCACTGCTTAGAAGCTGCAACAGTGCTGTCTAAAGAGGGAATTGAATGTGAGGTAAGTGGACATTCACTTATTCTTAAAAAATCAGAAAGGCTTCTTTTAATAAGCTCCCAGAAATAGGAATTTGAGTTTATAACAGGTTAACTAGATGTAAAATATTGCTTTTTATCACTCATTTCTGTCTCTGCGTAGAGCTGGGAACCTGAGTGCTTTTCAAATACTTAGCTTTTTGCCACTTAGGTTCTGGATCTTGTAAAGTAGTACTTACTTTCTCAAGATCCAGCCTTGGAGCTAGATTGGGGGAAAACTCAAAAGTCAATGATTCTAACCCTTGTATCCAGAACCTATCACTTGCTAGTCACAGTTGGGCAAGTTATGTATTCTAAATCTCAGTTTCATCAGCTACAAAATGGGTATAATTCATATATAAATACTGCTTTATTATAGGGTGGTTGTGAGAATCACTCTTATTGTTGTGTCTGATACACAGCCAGCACTCAAATACTAGCTATTATTTATTTTGATAAGAAGGAAGTTAAAGCCAGAAAGATAAATGAACCCTATCAGAACTAAGCTGCTTGTAGTAAAGGTATAGGTTTTTTTCTTTTCTTTATTTTTTTTTTTAAGACAATCTCTGTTACCCAGGCTGGAGTGCCATGATGTCAGCCTAACTCAGAGCAACTTCAACCTCCTGGGCCCATATGATTCTCCTGCCTCAATCTTCCTATGTAACTGGGACTATACGCACCTGCCACAATGCCTGGCTAATTTTTCTATTTTTAGTAGAGATGGAGTCTTGTTTTTGCTCAGGATGGTCTGGAACTCCTGAGCTTGACCTCCCAGAGTGCTAGGATTGCAGGTCTGAGCTACCTCACCTGGCTGAGATTTTTTTATTGTAATTACACTTTCTCCTTATACAGTTTGAACACTCATGCACCTGCTCATAGGCAGATAAGATTTCTGTAGACCTCTAGCCAGGTATAGTGGTGCACATCTGTAGTCCCAGCTACTTGGGAGGCTGAGGCAAGAGGATCTCTTGAGCACAAGAGTTTGAGGTTGCTGTGAGCTATAATGATGGCATAGCACTCTACCCAGGGCAAGAAAGTAAGACTTTTTTTTCTTTTTTGAGACAGCGATTTCCCTAGACCTAAAGATAAACAAGAAACAAAAAAGGAAGTGGCATTATGGGGACAAGGTTCTACTTGTGATGGAGTGGCTCTGTGAGGCTTATTTATTTGTTTAGGTGATAAATATGCGTACCATAAGACCAATGGACATTGAAACTGTAGAAGCCAGTGTCATGAAGACAAATCATCTCATAACTGTGGAAGGAGGCTGGCCACAGTTTGGAGTAGGAGCTGAAATCTGTGCCAAGATCATGGAAGGTATTTAAGAAATTGGTTCTAGAATATAGTCAAGCTATAATAAACATTCTATACCTGAATACCTGTTAGATAAGGAGATTGAGAGCAAGGGATGGCCAAATGACTTGAACTTTAAACCTCTCAGTTTGGATGTCTCCTTAGAGTAAATGTTCAAAAAAGCAAAACCAGGGCGGTGCCTGTGGCTCAAAGGAGTGGGGCACTGGCCCCACATGCCAGAGGTGGCGGGTTCAAACCCAGCCCCAGCCAAAAACTGCAAAAACAATTCCCAGCACTTTTGGCACAGTGGGTAGAGTGCCAGCCCCATACACTCAAGGGTGGCAATTTCGAACCCAGCCCCGGCCAAACTGCAACAAAAAATAGCCGGGCATTGTGGTGGGCACCTGTAGTCCCAACTACTCAGGAGGCTGAAGCAAGAGAATCGCCTAAGCCTGGGAGTTGGAGGTTGCTGTGAGCTGTGATGCCACAATACTCTACCAAGGGTGACAAAGTGAAATTCTGTCTCAAAAAAACAAACAAACTCCCCCCCCCCCACGATTCCCCATAATTAGCCTTTCTTTGCCTCATGTTTTCTCTTCTGGGCAGCCACACCTCTGTGCCAAGGTGATAGTGCTTGCTGGTTTTTCTTGCCTCTCTCAGCTGGGCATGCCTTCTCTCTTAGGTCCTGCATTCAATTTCCTGGATGCTCCTGCTGTTCGTGTCACTGGTGCTGATGTCCCTATGCCTTATGCAAAGATTCTAGAAGACAACTGTATACCTCAGGTCAAAGACATCATATTTGCAATAAAGAAAACATTAAATATCTAATTTGGACTTGAATATCAAGTCATTGAAATTTATTTGAAACAATTGCTGGCACTTCACCTGAATTTACTGCAAGACCTTACTGTTAACAAAGCAAAATGATCTCTAAAGCAACAGCAGATGTTTTTGTCCTGGGAAGAAGTTTAAATGTGTTTGTCTGTGGAGAATTCTCTGATCTTGTGCCCTAGACTCCATTCTATCTTTTATCTGTTACAGTTGCCATGTTATTTGAATAAGATTACTGTAAAATTTTACCTTCTTTCACTCTAAGGACAAAATATGAATCTTGATGAAAGGTGTATGCAAACAAAGGTACCTTATATGTATAAAAGAAAAGCATACAATTTACATTTACTGTTAGAGTGTTTTGATAAGGAATAAAAGAATACCTAACTATGACTAATTGTATTTTAATATTCTTGAAAGAATAATGTGGGTGTAAGTCCTGAAATTCTATTAAGAAATTAGTGCCAAATGGCTCAGTGCCTATAGCCCAGTGGTTAGGGCTCCAGCCAAATACAGTGCTGGCCTGCTAAACAACGACAGCTACAACAAAAAAACAGCTGGGCGTTGTGGCGGGCACCTGTAGTCCCAGCTACTTGGAGGCTGAGACAAGAGAATCACTGAAGCCTAAGAGTTGGAGGCTGCTGTGAGCTGTGACACCATGGCACTATACCAAGGGTGACATAATGAGACTCTGTCTCAAAAAAGAAAAAAAAGGGGAAATTAGTGCCAAAGAAAATAAGCTGTACTATACAAAATCATTGCCTGCTTTTATTCTAACATCTGAAACTATCCAAAATAGCAAAAATTGACTTCAGAAGGACTCAGTCCTCACAACCTCCATCAGGAACTAATCACCTAAGTTGTATCACACTGGGATGGGAACTTGTCCACAGATTGTTCAAACGCCTAATTCTACTAGGACCCCTTTAAAGGAAAGTAAAATTTATGCCAGGTGTTTTTGCCACTACCAAAAAACAGTCTGTCGTACATTGCCCTCTTCAGAAGTTGAGATGGAAAAGATGGATTTAAATTAGTTATAAAGGCATATTGATAGTACCTAACTGAAGGATCAAGACAGGATTATTAGCTCTTATTAGGGGGGAAAAACACACAAAATAAGAGACAGGATAGATAGGAAGGAAACTTTAGATAGGCTGTGTGAATATATGTTTATAAAAGATGCTACAAAAAGTGCATTTGAAAAATCTAACCAAGCTATAGACACACATTTTCTTGACATGGTTTATTTTAATAAAAAATACAGCTGACATTTATGACAGATTACATGAAACTATACACAATGACATTCTCTCTGCATAGTAACCAACACTGATGTGTGTACTTCAATTTTTAAATGGATTATTTATAATCCTTTAAAGTGCAATTTATTTAAAGGTTTAAAATCATAGGACGAAGGATCTAATAAATGAGTAACATTAAAAAGATGTTGTATTTAGATAAATTTTTCAAAATCAAAATTGTTTTCTATGGATGCCAAATTTACTTGTAATAATGACCTGCCTAGCCCCAAATTTGCCTTAATTCCAAGTCAAAGATTGGCAAGAGCTCTTTATGATTTTAAACTTCTTAAAAAAATCTGTTTCAGTACAATAAAAAGAACTATGGGTCTAAAGTCATTGCTTTAGCAGCCCTGAGTTCTAGAATCTCAATGGTATTCCTGTTAGAACTTAAGAGAATGTTAAGAAACGTCCCCATCCTACTTGAGAGGAAAATGAACTCAGTTGCTTCTGACTCAGCAACAGAACTATGCTTTGGGCTACAGTTTTAGAGCTAAGATAAAGTAAAGGTTGCAAAAATGGGTGTTATCTAAGAAATAACCAGAAACTGCTTTAGAGAAATGAACTACGTTTCTAGGAGCTGTCTGATGGGGTAGAAGGGATTGCAACACAAAAGCCATTCACTCCTGTGACTGAATATTGTCTTTGTTTTTCTGTCCATTTTCTTTAGTTGGTGAAAATGTTGATTCCAATGTGTTGCTGCCTCAAAAAGATGCCCATTAGAGGATGAATAAGACTCCTTTACAATGATAATAAAGGAGCAAAATATTTCTTAAGGCAGCAGTGCCAGCCTAATTTTATTCTACTTGAAGAATATATCACTCTTGAAAAGCCTCTTACGTGAGCATCTGCAAAATAGTACAGGATGTGGTTGTACTGGCTCAGCAATTATTTATCCAGGAAGAAGATACTTTGGGTGGGAGGTGGGGGCAGGGGGGAGGGTAAGTAAAAAAACAAAAACAAAAAACTTTTCTCTCCAAGTATTAACAGGAAGCTTTAGTCAATCTTAGGAGCACTGTGATCACAGGTTTCCGCTTTCCTCAGAGTTCCTTTTTGGAAATTCTGGATGGAGCTGAGCAAGGCCCCTCGGCTCACACCATTCACAGCCTGGGGCAAGAGTTGGGCAGGCACCTCTGTGCTCGCTGGAGGCAAAGGAGCTGCTGGTGGTGGAGGCGGAGGGGGAGTAGGTGGAGGTAATGCAGACATCCCTGTGGAGGAAGAAGGCCGAAAGGTGACAGTCACTCATTCTCTCCACAACAGCTCTGTACACATACTACTTCTCCGTCCGGGGAGAATGGATTCAATGTTTTCCTCACTAAGTACGCACTGATTAAACAGGGCCTGCACGGTGGCTCACATGAGGCAGGTCCATTGCCTGAGCTCAGGAGTTTCAGATCAGAGCAAAACCTGAGCAAGAGCAAAACCCTGTCTTTAAAAATAGCTGGGTGTTGTGGAAGGCACCTGTAGTCCCAGCGACTCAGGAGGCTGAGGCAAGAGAATCTCTTGAGCCCAAGAGTCTGAGGTTGCTGTGAGACCCTACAGCACTCTACTGAGGGTGCCAAAGTGAAACTCTGTCTCAAAAAAAAAAAAAAAATACTAAACAAAAACCTAGAACTAACAAAGGGGAAGGACTGTCATTTCCCTCAAATAACAGTCTATGAGAAAAGACTGTAGGGACAAATATTATATAAAAATAACATGAAACCATACAAAGTGATAGACTGAGTACATGAGGCCCTGAACCCACCTCCAAATTTTAGTCATGGTCCCCCCAAAAAGAGTTCCATCCAACTGTATCAGCCAGGTCCTGGGCAGCTCTATCTACTTTTGAGCTAGCAATTAGAGCATTAGCATACAATATCTGTATGCACAGAGTTGAGCTATTTGAATGTTAATTATTCATAAGAGATGAACAGTTCTTTAGATGCTCCAACACACACAATATTTCTAGGATGTGATTTAATATAAAATAACTTTAAACCACTCAGGATTCTCAGCTAGTAACACTGTATTTCTCAGAGGAATCTGTCTGGAATAATCATTTGCTATTAGGTTGCTTTAAGAAACTGTAAAATGCTAATAACTGCTAGCAATGCAAAGGGGGGGCAAAAGGGTCTCTCTCTCTCTGGCAAGGATATTCTTAAGGAGGAGTCTTTCTCAAGTATCATTCTTTCCATTGGCCCAATGAAGGGACTGTCCTAAACAGACATGTTGGCTGAAGCATCCGGAGAGACTAGAAAGTTGTGCTATTCCTAGTGGGTAAGGGCAGGCACACTGGACAGGTTTCTAAAACCTCCCTCAGCTTTCAGACACATGGACATTTGCAATTCGAATTTTATATTCTGAATCAATGAAGGAATTGTTCTCTCAGGACAAAATAAACTCTGGAAACAGACAAAGTACTGCCTTAAAGAATTTTCCTGTGCCCCATCTCCAGTGGACCCTGCAGCTCTCTGAGATTATCTGTCGCTGTCTCTTCTCCTGGGACTACACCAAGGAGACATTCTGCTCGGAATGCCCCAGACTGCCACTGAGCTGTGGTGAAGATAGGTAAAGATAGCTATGACTACTTGAGTTTGTATGAATGAGTGATTCAGAATCACCAATAAAATACTCAAATAAGTACATCCTTTTTACCAAGTGTGACAGGTAGCAGCATCTTACAATTCATAGAAAATCACTTACCTTCCTTTACATCTTTACCCAAACCTAAGGCAGCTGAAATTAAAGAATCACACAAATATATACACTCATGCTCTGCAATCTTGGAATTCTCAAATAATAGAGCAATACAAAATACAAATGGAGATTGAATATAGACAAATGAACAAAATGCGATTTTCATTGGTTCTACATGGTAACAACTAATAAATGAAGTTCCATTATGTTCTATACCAGTGGTTCTCAACCTTCCAAATGATGCAGGCCTTTAATACAGTTCCTGTAGGTCGTGACCCACAGGTTGAGAACCGCTGTTCTATATTAAAGCAGATTGTGGGAAAGTGTTCCTGGCCCTATGTCACAGGGTTATAAAGAGAAAAAGGATTCGAAGCCTGTTGTAACTGTTGAGGTGAGAAAACTGTGGAGAATAAAAGACCAATGAAATACCAGGAGGTGTAGAAAATTCCCTTGGAACTGAGTCTCTTGACTGTAGTGTCAAGTGGGCTCCGAGGAGTGAGCTCTCTGCCCACTTAGGGATGCATGGATGCCACTGCCTTGCGCCAGGCACGCTCACCTACTGTCTAGAAAAGTGCAGCAGAATCTGGACTTGACAAGCATGCCATCTCATATGAAGCTGCAGGGTTTCTGCCCCCAGCTTTGTGCTTCTTCCCCAGGCAGAAGAATCACCATATGGTTAAGGACAAGAAGGCAGGGTGAGGTTTTACTAAAGGCATGGAACTGGCCAGTTATGTCTTCAGATGAGAATTTTGGGAGGCTAGAGATAGGCCTCAGAGGCTGGGTCAGGGGTATAGCTACCATTTTGGTGCAGGACAAAACTTGGCCTCAGAGAGAACCAACCCCTGACTTGGGTCTCATTAGCACGCACTCAAAATTAAAAGTGCAAATTTACTACCATAGGGTTTGGAAGTCAGAAATGGGGTTTGGTACATGGATCTTCATTTTCCAAATAAAGGCTGAAATTCTTGTTGTTTTAAACAAATACCTTTGAAAATGGAGGTAGTGGCCAGATACAGTGGCTCATGCTTATAATCCTAGCACTCTGGGAGGCTGAGGCAGATTGCTTGAGCTCATGAGTTCGAGACCAGCCTGAGCAAGCATGAGACACACCTCCCCCCCCCCAATCACTACTAAAAATGAAAAACAAAAGAAAAAAAGAGACAAAAATCACCTGAGCCCAAGAATTTGAGGTTGCTATGAGCTGTAACGCCACCAAGGGTGAGAAAAAAAAAAGAAAGAAAGAAAGAAAGAAAATGGAGGTAGTATAAATAGATAAACTGCCCAAAGCTTTATAGTAGCCTGTGCCTCCAAAGCATGTAGATACTGAGGGCTATGTGAAAGGAGAGGCTGCTCATCTAAGCGTAAAGAGCAAGGTTATCCTGTCTGCTCACAGGGTGCCACACCAGTCCCAAGGCTTGATGTCCTGGGAGGTCCACTCCTTACTCTGGTGGATCTTGATTGTGTGTGTTTAGGGCAAGGCAGGCCAGACCCCAACTTGTCAGCTAGGACATTCTGGAGGGGAAAAGGTCTACGAGTCAGAAGGTCAAAATTGGAGGAAGCAGGAGCACAGACCTGGGACTCACAGTCTCTGGCTACAAGTGCCACTGATTGCCTTTGGCTTTTTCTTCTTTCCTTTTCCATGGTCTGCAAGCTTCCTTTAAAGGTCCATCAGGGATTAAGCTACCACACAATGGTAACAATATGTGAAACTGGGGGTAGAGGGACCAAAGGCCATGTTAGTGATTTGGCCTGTGACAAACATGGGAATAACTGCCTGATGCCCGAGCTCCCTCCATGCCTTAAATGTGAGTGAGCTCCCCCTGTCAAGAGGCCTCTAACAGCCCTTATCCCCAGGCCATAGACAAGAGCAAACAGACTCCATGTTAGATGGTGGCAAATGAATTCACACAGGGGATGGGGGATGCTCCAGGCCAGCCTAACTTTAATTATGACCAGGTTGGTCCTGATTGCTCCCATCTCATTTTCTCTTAGACAAAAACCCTAAAAGCCAACCCCCAAATCCCCTCTACCAAACCAAATGGGAGCCTGGCCTTCCAACAAAGGCCTGAAAAGGATGCAGACTGATGCAGTGAGAGCAGCAGCCAGACCCAGGGAGGAGCACCAGGACAGAAACAGCCCCCCAGACACGTGGGAAGGACACCTGAGGGTTCCCTTTCCTCAGACCGATTTTAGCTGTGGGCAATCTACAGAGCTTTGTAGCTCAAAGGTCCCTTGTGGTCCATGCACGCACCTAGGTGGGGAGAGCAAGTGGCCACTAGACCACATGAGAGCAACACCAAACATACTAGCTACCCTTGGGGCTTGGGACAGCTGGAACCCACAGGAGCAAGTCAACACCCCCTGCTCTTGGAACCGCCTTCTCCTTTTACTTCAGGCAGATAAAGAGGATGTACTCATGTTCCAACTTGACAACTATTAAGGATGCTTTAAAAAGAACTGTTTTCCCCGTGATTAGTAAAAGGCCAGTAAGTTGTCTATCTGTAATCGAACACTGTTAATTCTTCATTGGAGTAACTAGGAATCCACATTTTTACAGCAATGGAACTTGGAGAGTCATGGTTTCCTAAATTAAAATATACCAAAATGCCATGCAGTTGATTGGTTGGTTTAGGTTGTATTTTAAAACTAAAATCAAAGTGAAAATGAAGATTTTGAAGGTCATGATGAAAAATGAAATGAATATAGATGAAGTTACTTGGGTGCTTTTTAAAGATGCTGTATTTCATTTAAATATTCAGATAAGGAAACAGTCTCAAATCTGCTTTCCTACTTGTTTATCACTTCAGTGATTGAGATGCATTGGGTCCTATTTCACATTACAGAAACAGAGCATCTTTAAAGTTAGAGAAATCAGCATAGTTTACTTTACCGAAAATTCACGTTCAAAATGGTGCATGCTCTACTGAAAACAGCAAAGAGAAAGAAAAAGAGAGAGGGGACACAAGTCATTATCCAGATTTTAGTGTCATTTAATCAAATAGTAACAGACAATAAAATATTAGTCTGAATCACATGTGAATATTCTTTCTGCAAAACTGGGATATACTTAAATTATCTACAAAATGTACCAGTTCGAAACATGATTGTGATCCTTTTAGGACATAGCAAATATGACCAATGAATCACTTTCCTCTTCACATTCTTCTTCTGAGCCAGTTAGGTGCTATTTTTATGTATTTACAACTACAACACTCACTTCAGAAGAGCCAGGAAGGTTTTACCCCATCTGAAGAGCAGAACAGAGGCAAGCAGTGTACTTAGTTCTGCTATTAAACAAGGACAGTTCATCAAGAGGGGAGAAAAAGGAAAACTCACCACTTTTTCCTAAGCATGTCTTCTAGAATACAACACATACTTGTCTTTTTAGCACTGGGAAGTGTAAGAGCAGGACTTAGGCAGAGCCCCTGGGTAGGTGGCCTTTCAGGCAAGAGCCCATGGCCCACCTTCCCAGAGGCTGCTGTGGTCTACAGACTGAACTGAGCAGTGAAACTTACTTAAGACTATCAAACCATCTTTAAAAAAGAAAGCAAATGCTTTCCTTGTCTTCTTTTCAACTGACCAGATTCTAGGTTAAATGTGAAGAGTCATGCTTTCCTACACAGTGAATCCAAGAGTTCCCAGAGACCCCCTCTGCCCCACGGCCTTCTCCTGGGGACAGCCTGGGAAAGAGACCGCATGTGGGGCAGGGCTGAGCAGGCTGATCACGCACAGCTAGGACAGCACTGGGAGAAATAAGGATGCGGGGAGTCTCTGGGGAAGGTTCACACAGTTGGGGCTGGGGCTTTTGAGTGTGGGAGGACAGCCATGAGTGGGCACAGCAGGCCGCAACAGCAGATACAAGGGCAGGGCCCACACATACCTCAGAGATGCACTGCAGGGCAGAGCTCTTCACACCCAAGATGACCACTGCTTTGTGCATGTGTAGCTTATAAGACAGGCAATTCTTATGACTAGACATCAATTTTGAGCCTAGAATGGGTTTTAGACTATGATTTGACTATGCAAATTCTGGAAATTCTACCGCTTCAAATAAATTATCTCTCTTTATGTGCCTTATTAAGTCTATTTTTTTCTTATTAAATTTTTTTTTTACTGGAAACTTCATATTTTCTGACTTCCTTATAAATTCTTAACCTTCTTTCCTGTTACTTAAGCTCTCAGTCACTCTCTGTGCCCAAAAGGGTCTGTTTTCCCTCCTCCAACCCTCCAGATTCAAAACCTCCCTTTCCTTCCACTCATTACAGACTGAGTTTTCTGTAAACTGCCAGCTCTCTTGCATTAAAATTATTGCTCAAAATGTAAACTCCATGCAAGAAGGACTAGAATTCTATGATTGCAAGGCATTCATAGCTTCTACTTGGCACACTTTACTGCCTAGACAGCCTTGCCATATACACTATCTACCAAATAAGAGCAGGAATTCCTTTAAAAGCAGCTTCAAAGAATGGAAATCAGTTGTCCAAGGTCACAATTAGAAAGTAGTAGAACTTCCAGGCAGGGTGGTTCACTCCTGTGATCCCAGCACTGTGGGAGGATGAGGAAGGAGAACTGCTTGAGCTCAGGAGTCTGAGACTCGCCTGAGTGAGAGTGACAACTGGGCGCCAGCCCCATATACCACGGGTGGCGGGTTCAAACCCGGCATCAGAAAATAGTTGGGCGCTGTGGTGGGTGCAGTCCCAGCTACTCGGGAGGCTGAGGCAGGAGAATTGCCTAAGCACAGGAGCTGGAGGTTGCTGTGAGCTGTGACTCCATGGCACTCTACCAAGGGTTATAAAGTAAGACTCTGTCTCTAAAAAAACAAAAAAAGAAAAAATGGAAAAACCCAGCTGGGCACCACAGCGAGCGCCTGTAATCCTAGTAGCTTCCGGAGGCTGAGGCAGCAGGATGCCCACAGCCCGAGTCTGAGGTTGCAGTGAGCTAT
>CAUYON010160362.1:0-10899 GCA_963573935.1 Arctocebus calabarensis
TAAACGAGAAAATCTTATGAATGTTATGTCAATCAGGTTGATAAAAATATCTCAGATTGCATGTGAAGCCCACACACTGTACCCCATGATTGAACTAATGTACACAGCTATGATTCAATAAAAAATAAATAAATAAATAAAGATTAAAAAGAGAGAGAGCCAGACTTTGATACTTACACAACTACATTTTGCCTCACCTACTGCCAGGGATCTAACTAGGCATCCTGTCCCCTGAGTTTTCTGTGCTTAGACAAGGTTGAATATTGTTCTACCATATGTTCCTAGTCCACCACTTCCAGAAAACCCTCTCTGAGGACATGAGCCACAGTTTCACCTTCTTTTATTGGGACATAGAATAGTAGAGTGACTAGGAGTGAACCCAGAGCTACTCACACCTGCATAATCATTCTTCCCAACCTTTCTAACCCTCCGTTTCCTCATCTTTAAAAAGACAAGAAAAATAGAGTTATATGTATGGCAGGGTTTTGTGAGAATCAGATGAAATGTGTCAAACATTTAAAATTCAGCAATTTCTTTTTTTAAAATGTTAACAATCATATCTTTTTCCTTATTATTGGACTATGCACTCCTCTGGACCACCTGTTTCAATATTTTGTTCCATGTGGCTGTGAGACCAGTTACCTGACTGTATTGTAATTAAACATATAGTTTTGTCCTTTCCCACTAAACATGAACTCCAGATGTTTTGTTCATCTTTTTATTTCTAGTACATGGTACACAGTAAAGTATATTAAATGTTTGTTAAATCACTGGCATTATGAAATTGATTAACAGCAATTAGCTTTGTGTTCTAATTGACTCATGCATCGATCAAATATAAGGGTAAAATAGGGATTTTTTATAATTCTAAAGGACTTAGAAAGTTTACCTCCAATGAACCTCTTCTTGGGAAATTACTTGCAATACAAGAGAAGAAGCTAAAGTAGGGAAAGATGTGAAATCTACAGACCAAAATCCAACCCAGAAGAGGAGTAAAGAGAATTCCCAGATGAGAATTAGAGAATAAAGATAATTCCCACAGGCTTGGGTCACCACTAATTCAGATGGAGAGTGAGTTTGGGGAACAGAGGAATAGGAGACATTGATGGAATACCTCTCCAGGTTGAGAATTGGGGGCACTTTGTGAATATGATAAAGGGAACAGAAGGAATAGAGAGAAAGCAGGCCCAGTTTGAACTTGAACCTAGAGAAAGATCCTCCTGTGAGTGGCACAAGAATCATCATATTCCTTACTTAATAACAGAAATATCATCCCAGCACCTTTCTTGGTTTTGCATCTCTTTGAGATGACAAGTGTTGTGGGTTAATTTCCAGCTTTCAGAATCAACTCTAAGTCATGGGTGACAGCCCTACGTATATAACAAAAGGTGAATGTTATAAACTTGGATAATAGAAATGTAAGAATCCTGTGGCTTAAGTTTGAGAGTTAGAAGGGGAGGAGAACTAGTAGAGAAAAAGATAAAGGAGGCAGCCTCCTGATAGCACAGAATGGGGATGTCCTCTGTGGCTGCTAAAAAAGAAAGAAGGATGGAAGGATAACATCTGAATTTGCAGATAGGACTAAAGGAGAATAACAACATAAATATGCTCCACCTCGGAGACAGAACTGGTGGTGATAAAAGTGATAGAAATTCTTATCTGCCAAGCAGAAAGATAATAGTGATTAGAGTCAATTCTTCCAAATTAGTGTAACACACCCTTGATCTACACAGGCAGCCCCTGAGTTAGGAATAAGTTTTGTCACGTTGTTCTTAAGTTAAATTTGTATGTAAGTTGGGACAGGTACATTTACCTATTACCTATAATGGCCTCCATTTGTAAGTGCAGGTGTACATAAGTTGGATGTCTGTAACTTGGGGACTGCCCATAAAGAGATAAGCTCCAGAAGATACACACACACACATCTATTAACAAAGGCATAATAATTTTGGCCAACCATACAATACAACTGCTTTTAAGGAATACAACAGAAAACATGTACAATCTTTATGAAATTGTTTATTATAGAAGAAAACAAAGAACAACCCCAAATAAGATAAATTTTGGTAGGTAAACTGCTATTTAGTGACTCAATAGAGGACTCTTCACAGTGGAAATGAAACAGGGCTAAATAGATTGACATGGATATCAGAAACATACAATTGTAAAAGAAAACAAATCACAGACCTTGTCAATATAATACCATTTTCAAGTTAATAAAAACAGGTAAAAGAAAACAGTGCATTACTTGGAGACAGATCCACACGTACTAAAACAGTAGGGAAAGCAAGAGAATCAGTGGGGACCCTGGTCAGGAAGTGGAGAGAGAATGGGAGGCACTTACAGCACGTCAATAATACTGCTCACATTGTATTTCTCAAGTTCAATGGTAGAGGCACAGTCACTACCCACTGTAGTAATACGCTCCATGAATCACACATGCATTACATTTACTCTTGATGTAACCTGGTTTCTTGCACCCTCAATGAATCCTCAACAATAAAAAAAAAAAAAAACCTACATTTACTCTTGACTGTATCACATATTTCTGGTAAAAACAATAATATATATACCATACCCGTGTACTTAACAAAAATTGTAAATGTGGATATATATAATAAAAACGGTTTTAAAAAGAGACAGACTCCTACATTCTGAGATGGAAAGGCTGGAATCATGTTCCAATTGCTGCATGGGGAAAAATGAAGATATATTTATACCTACTAATATAACCCCGTTCATAGAGGAAGAAGCTATGGATAATATATACAAATGTGTACAGTCCCTGAGTTACAAACATCCAACTTATATACAACTCATGCTTTGAACAGAAGCTGTTATAGGTACTATGTAAGTGTATCTATTCCAGCATACATTCAAATTCAAGTTAAGAACAAACCCACAGAAACTATCTTTTTCATAACCCTAAACATAGGTACAGAAACACATACATAGAAAGTATCTGGAAAGAAAGATATACTCAAACTCTGAGCAGGTGCCCCTAGGAATTAGGACTGAAGTACTAAGAAGAGAATGAGATTTTATTTTCATTCTACATTGCCTATGTTTTATACTTTTGTATACAGAAGATTTATCAAATGATAATATTAAACAGTACACTACTGGGAATATAGTAATTAATTATAGTCTTGTAATTACAAATAATTCTTTTTTATTTATTTATTTTTTGAGACAAAGTCTCCCTCTGTTGCCCCAGATAGAGTACAGTGATGTCATCATAGCTCACAGCAACCTCAGACTCCTGGACTCAAGTGATCCTCCTGCCTCAGCCTCCCAAGTAGCTGGGACTACATATAGTTAATTCTTATCAAGTACTTACTGTTGGCATATAGTAAGTACTCAGTAAAAGTTAGCTTTATCTATTGTTATTATTATTATCTCTGTCCTTTCAAGGGAAGCAGCCAACAGGAAGAGTTGTAGGAAATGGGGATTTTTTTTAAAAAATTGGAAAAGAGAAGACTCAAGACATGATTACTACCTCCAAGTAATTAAAGGGCTACTACTGTTCAGAAAAATGATGAGGTTCACTTTGTGTGTTTCCAAAGAGAAGGACTTGACCACTGGACTGCAGACAGGACTTTTTTTCCCAACATGAAAAAAGCTGTCTCAGGTGGATGCAGCCACTCACCAGATCTCAAGCTCAGCCCACTGGAGCCCAAGGACGAGTTTTAAAGACCTGCTATGAGATTCTGTTGTTCAAAGTCAAAGGCAGCAGGGCTTACTGGAGAAGATAGAGCCTGCTCTCGAGGATTAAAGAAATGACTGGCGTCCCTTCTCAAAGTGGAAAGTGATGTGTTGGCGCTTACATTCCCAGGTTAATGCTGAAGTCATAAGTTATGTGAGGGTCCCCCAAAGGCTGAGAGCAAGCGACTGTCTTCATCCAAATATCTGAAGGAAGTGAAACCACTCCTCCTCTCCTCGGAGGTGGGGGTGGGAGTGAAACCTGTCTGAGACGCAAAAGAATCCTGGAATGGGGTGAGTCAGGCTGGGACGGAGAGCAAGGGCGGCAGGCAGAGGTCGCTGGGCTGGACTCCATCAGCCAGAAGGACCTCAGGTTGGGTCGCGGATAACCCTGGAATGGGCTGTAACCAGGAGTGAGAAGTCTGGCATTTTGTAATTTCTGAAGGATTCCTCTTAAATTCCCTTTCCCTTCAGTAAACATGATGCAAAACCACTGCCCACCATGTGTGTGGTCTCCATGGCACACCAGAGTGGAGGTCACAGCCAGGACAGGCGGAGAGCGAAGGCGCGCGGTGCCGGCCACCAGGTGCTGCAGCGCAGAGGGGCAGCCCGCCCTCTACCGGCCGCCCGAGCGCACTGCGAACCGGAGGCTTCCAGGCCGAACCTCAGCGGGGAAGATGACAGCGAGTCTCTTGCCTGGCAGCAAACAGCGGAATGCCTGTCTCTACCTGGAACTCTCCTTAGCCACCAAGATGCGGAGAGCCGAAACGGTCTTCACAGCCAACTGGAACTCTTACAGAGAAGTGATTTTTTTGAAAATGATTTTGAGGACCAAACGTGTAATCCTAGGACCCTGGGGGGCTGAGGCAGGAGGAACCCTTGAGCTCAGGAGTTTGAGACGAGCCTGAGCAAGTGCGAGGCCCCCTAGCTCCGCCCACACACACCCCTGCCCCCATCTCTACTAAAAATAGGAAAACTGCGGGGTCCAGGGGTCACTCCTATGATCCCAGCTACTTGGGAGGCTGAGGCAGGAGGAGCATCTCTTGAGCCTAAATGTTTAAGGTTGCTGTGAGCTAAAATGACACCACGGCACTCTACCCAAGGCGACAGAGTCTGATTCTGTCTCAAAGAAAGAGACAGACAGACAGAAGATTGTGAAACTGAGTTGGCGGCGTCATTATCATAATCTGTTCGCTCAGTGACTGTCAATTTGCAAAACCCTTACCCGTGTGTCACCCCCAACGAAGGACCGTTTTCCTCCTTTGCAGAGGAACGCTGTGCTGGGCCCACCTTCAGGTGTGCTGCACAGCGCAGGTGACACATGGCTTCCCGGCTTGTGCCCACAGGACCGTGCAAACCAAGGGCCTGAGAACAGCCCAGCAAATCTGGACGTGTTTGTGAGCATCCGTGAGCCCCGTGCTGGGCGCTGTGAGCTCGGAACGCCCAAGGGCGCCGGAGGCACAGCTTTGAGGCCAGCACTTCTCTCTCCTGGAAGCTGCACTGGGAAGACTGAAAGAGAACAAGGCTTCTGACATTTATGGATTATTCTCGGGCACCCGCACGCGACACACACCGTTTCCTCGCTTTATACCCCATTACTGGAGAGTTCATAAAAGAAGCAGGCTTTTCTTCTCAGCAGAGGTGCAGAGCTTTGCAATTACAAGACAATAAACGGAAGGTGGGGTGGTGCTGGCATCTGCAAATGTCCCTGATAGCTGCAAGCTAAACTTTTGGCGCCAAACTCACCCTGCCCTGGGAATTAACCAAGCCAGCCTGAGGTTAATGAGACAGAGGAGCAGTAGCCGATGGAGTAAAGCCCTCTTGTCTTATCCCACCCGAGGTGGTGAGCCCCTTAGCACCTTGTCAAACACTACATTTAATCCTGGTTTTATTTTCAAATTGCTTTTTTACCAAATGCACTAACCATTAAGCGATAGAGGGAGAGGGCCTTTTAAAATGATTTACCATGTGTTAACAGCTAAAGAGAACCCAAACAATGTCTCCATAAAGACCCACGATCACATTTTTAATTAAGAGCCACAACTTTTAATGGAAGGCATAATATGCCCATTCATTGCAGGATACCAGCCTCTGCTCGGTAATCCCGCAGTCAAACTCAGGGGAGGAATAACAGCATTCAGTTCACACCTCAGAGTCTTCTGTTAAAAAAAATACAATAACAACAATAATGTAAGATCACTTTAAAAGTTTGAGTTTGGGAATTTTAATCCAAAGAAAGAACACATTATGTTCAATTACAGGGACGCTTGGGGTTCTATGCCTACAATAGCTAGCTCAGAGCTCCGGTAACTCAGTCCCCCCATAAGTTTTACTCTGCAGCCAGGTTGTACTAAATGTGCCCTCGTGTGTGTGTGTGTGTGTGTGTGTGTGTGTGTGTATGTGTGTTGCCTGGTAAATTCCTGCCCACACCCTGGGGAGGCTGTGCCCTTTGAGAAATAAACTGTTACTTACTGTCTCTTTTTCAAACTGGCCCCTTAAATGCTTTTCCTTCTCCAGCTCTTTTATTTAAGACTAAAATTTAACAATCTAGCAGAACAGAGTGCCCTGTTGGTTTGTAGAAGGAGGAAATATTAATTGTGTCCCCCACTATTTGTGCTTTGCTTTCCAGGCTCACTTTATCCTGCAACAATGAAGTGGGAGAGTCTACCCCCACGTGTAGAGGGAGCATGGATACTTTGAGAAGGTAACGGTCTGCTCGCCCCAGTCACTGTGGGCTAAGGAAGGGTGGGTAGGTGGGAAGAAGTTCAGGACACGCTGCCCCCAAATATGGCACCTTGGCATTTGAGAAAATGGAAGAAGCAAAAAAGGTCACTCTCACCTTCCCCTCATCCTTCTGCCCTGAAGCAGGTGATGAAACCCTCATTCAAGAGAGGCCCTCCCTGCGCCCAGAGGAAAGGAACATCTTTATTTCTGAGGGCAGAGTCATAGAGAAGAATCTTAACAAACAGACCTTGCTAAGTCCCCCTAGTTGATTACCTACTTTTTAAAAGTCCAGTGGTACTTCTCCACAACAATCTATTTCCCTGTCAAAACCCAAGCATAAAAAAATACATAGGCATAGCTGGTCACGGTGGCTGATGCCTGTAATCCTAGCACTTTGGGAGGCCGAGGTGGGCGGGTAAGCTCAGGAGTTTCAGACCAACTCTCATCTCTACTAAAAACAGGAGGAACAGCTAGCTTGGCATTGTGGAGGGTGCCTGTAATGCCAGCTACTTGGGAGGCTGATGCAAGAAGATTGCCTGTGCCAAAGAGACTGAGATTGCTGTGAGATATGATGCCACGCCTCCTGGGTTACACATTTAGACTCTGTCTAAAAAAAAAAAAAAAAACACACAAGTTTACCTATTTCTTCGCATCTTCATTTCTGAAGGCTCCTGTATGAGATGAAACTTTTATTAAATATAAGCTAATATGACCTTTTTGCAATGAAGTTTTGAGAACACTCAAGGAACTAAAAGTAGACCTACAGTTCGAACCTGCAATTCCTCTACCAGGTATATACCCAGATAATCAAAAATTATTGTACAACAAGGACATTTGCACCAGAATGTTTATTGTGGCCCAATTCATGATAGCCAATACATGGAAACAGCACAAGTGCCCATCAACCCATGAATGGATTAACTGTGGTATATGTACATATTAATTATGGTATATGCACATATTAATTGTGTATATGTATATTAATTGTGGTATATGTACACCATGGAATACTATGCAGCTGTAAAAAAGACAGAGACTTCACATCTTTTGTGTTTACCTTGATGGAGCTGGAACATATTCTTCTTAGTAAAGTATCTCAAGAATGGAAAAAAAAATCCAATGTACTCAATACTACTATGAAATCAATATATAACCACCTACACACTCATACGAATGTCAATACATAACTGTAGTCCAGAAATTAGAAGGGGGGGATATGGGAGGAGGGAGGGCATTTGGGGGGACCTCACCTAATGTGCATGATGCAATGGTACATTTCAAAACTATTAAGAAATGAGTATAATTGTGATGGATGTATTACTTAGTTCAATGTAAACATTTCACATTGTATATCGAAGCAGTACCCTGAGCCCCATAAATTCATCAATATACAAAGTTATGATTTAATAAAAAATAATTTAAAAAACTTTTATTGAATAAATTTGTAATGCTTTTCTCTTGTTAATCTGTCTTTTGCTATAGAGACCTCAGCCATGAACACAGCCGTGGATGAGGAAAGATGCCTTTTTTCTCCTACATGTGGCTAGATATAGGAAGCCCCATCTTTCCCCTCAAGGAGTTGTGGGTCTTCTTGGAAAGACAGGGCTTGAAGACATAGAAACAGAACCCTGTGACTCCATTGGGAACTGAGGGGACAGACAGCCTTGCTAAAGTTCAGCAGGGGAAACACCTGCTCTGGAGCTTTAAGGTAGAGTAGCCTTTGATCTTGACCTTGAAGGACTCATAGAGTTTCCAAATATAGAAGGAGGTGAAAGGCCAAAGTGAAATATGTATGTCAGAATCTGCTTAACTTGGTTTTTTGTGCCACCTTCTGGATTTTTGCTATATCCACATACCACCTGGACATTCCAGGTACCACATCCTGCCTGGACACTCAGTCATAATTTCTCAATATTTTTCTTAAAACATATTACCTTAAGAAAACCTTTAGTGTTTTTTTAAAGCTAACTTGATATCCATACTATTAGGGAGGTAAAGCTCTACCTTCATCCTCTTAGGATCCTTCTTGGGCCCAAGAATGAAAGTGACATAAAATAGATTAACTGGAGAAAAGTATAGGCACATCACATTTTATTGTGCTTTGCTTTATTATGTTTGACAGATATTATATTTGTTTATGAATTGAAGATTTGTGGCAACCCTGAGTCAAGCAAGTGTTCCAGTGCCAATTTTCCAACAGCACATGATCACTTCATTAGCATTTTTTAGCAATAAACTACTTTTTAGTAGAGGTATGTACAATATGCATCAAGACTTGCCAAGAGTTTTGGGGGAAAAAACAAAAGTAATGAAAGTATCCATAATGGTTTTTTAGACATAATGTTACACATCTAATAGATTTAAGTACAGTAGAGAAATAACTTTAATACACATTAGATAGCTAGAAAGTTCAAGTGACATTATTACAATACTCACTAATTGCAGTGCTCTAGAACCTAACTCACACTGCTCTGAGGGGTGCCAGAGCGCAAATTTACCTAATAGAAGTGTTACCGGGCCCAGGAGCTCTCCCGAGGAAGTAATTGGACTCAAACATTTACATACTGCATTGCACAAAGAATAAGAAGTTGTAAAGAAGTGAAGAGACTTAGAAGATAACAGTTATTTTAACAAAGTCTTTACAAAATTTTTTCTCTACTTCACAGCTTTGAGGATAGGAAGGGTATTCCCTTTGCTACAGGGTGAGTGTCTTTCACAGGGAATTTCATCCCCTCCTGCTTTTAAGGAACGGTGTGAAGCCAGAGTGATTTTGCATCGTCAAGTACTTTGAACTTACATGGTCAACATGCCCCTGTTAGGTTTTGGGGGTGGCCTATTTTTCATACCCTCAATATTGCAACTCGTAAAGTAGAATCATTTGGTCAAAAGTTGAGAAGTAACCCAAAAGAGTATACAGGTTAAAACACAAAATAATGCTGTTACGTTTAAAAATTTTATTAAAAAATAATGCTGGAATAAAATGCAAAATGAGAAATCTTGGTAATTTACAAAAAAAATCTGACCTAACCATACACCTATTATCAAAAGCAATATGGATATTTTTCAAAAAACTAAATAAATTACCAGATGATCTAGCAATCCTATTCCTGGGTATATATCCAAAAGAAAGAAATCAGCCTGCCCAAGAGTTATCCGCACTCCTGTGGTCACTGCAAGCACTATTCAGTAAGACAAAGAAACAAAGTCTGTGTCTTGGTCTCAGCAGATGAACAGATAAAGAAAATGCAGTGGAATACTATGTATCCATTAAAAAGAAGGAATCGTGTCACTTGCAAACCACATGGTTGAGCCTGGAGGATATTATGGTAAGCAAAATCAACCAGGCACAAAAGGGCAGATACTGAGTGATCTCACAGGGGTGTGAGAGCCAGAAAGTCACTGTCATAGAAGCAGAGGGTAGAGGGGTGGTTGCCAGCAGCTTGAGCAGGGGGAGATGTCGATCAAAGGGGACAAACTTTCCGTTAGAAAGGAGGAGTAAGGTTTGGTAAGCTATTGCGCAGAATGGTGACTATAATAAATTATATATTTCAAAATTGTTGAAGAGTAAATTTCAAGTGTTTTCACCACCAAAAAATAAATATATAATTGGCCCATCATATATTCATGGATGGGCCAATTAGCCTGATTTAATTTGTTCCACAATGTAAACATATATCAAAACTTCGCATTGTACGCCGTAAATATATATAATTATTCCTTGTCAATTAAAAATAAAATTTAAAAATGTATAAAATACCTGAAAAGGAGCCTTCTCCGACTACAGCATGTGTTAGACTCCTCTTCTGTCTTTCCAGAAGACTCAGCACAGACACAGACTTTCCTTGGCTCACTGTGGCAGTATTTCAGGGCCACTGCCACAGTGCAGTCTGAGCTCACTGAGAACAGTCAATCTTTGCTCAGGCGCCAATTCCTGTGCCATCATTCTGGGAGAGTGGGCTCAACTGTCTTCCTTAAACCACCCTCACCCCATCAGAACCCACTATTCTCAAAGTGGGGAGCTGAAGAAAGCCCGCTGGGTGTGGGGGAAGTACAGCTATGGTAATTCATTCTGTTGAAACTTCCAAAAATATTGTGGCAGCAAGTTAATTTACAGAAGGTGTAAAATGCTGATGAACGTGCCCTGACACCAAGCCTATAATCCATATGTTCTGCATGAAGCAGATTGCCAAGGCTTTGTCTACTTCAAACAGATCTTAGAAACCACCGATGGAATCATACTCTTCAATAGCAAGTTACATTGCTTTTTTTTTTTTAAGACAGAGCCTCAAGCTGTCACCCTGGATAGAGTGCTGTGGCATCACAGCTCACCACAACCTCCAATTCCTGGGCTCAAGTGAGTCTCTTGCCTCCGCCTCCCACATAGCTGGGACTACAGGCGCCCCCCACAACGCCCGGCCATTTTTTGGTTGCAGCCATCAGTGTTGTTTGGCGAGCCCAGGCTGGATTTGAACC